>BJCO01372427.1:0-20086 GCA_018326465.1 Flaveria floridana | reverse complement strand
TTGATACTTCAGTACTTGGAGTCTTCAGCTGTTGTTCTTCAGTTCTTTGGTCTTCATACTTTGTTCTTCAGACTTTGTCATAACAGCTGATGGGGAGCTAAGATGCTCTCGAGTCTGACATTCAAGCAAGAGAACACAATAGCTGATGGAAGTCTTCAGATGCTCTCGAGTCTGACATTCAAGCAAGAGAACACTGTAACTGATGGGAGTCTTCAGCAGTTGTTACAGTGGCATGTAGGACTTAGAGGTTTTCCTGATCTTGGCTCATTGGTTCTTTTGGTCCAACAAGCCTCACCTGATCTAATAACGAAGGCTCATCCCTTGGATCCATTATTGTTATTACCACCATTGTTGTTATTGCCATTGCCATTGTTGTTATTGTTATTGTTGTTGTTGTTGCCATTGTTGTTGCCATTGTCATTGTTGTTTCCATTTCTTCTCAGCTGAGGACAATTGTGCCTGTAGTGGCCTTCTTTTCAACATTCAAAACAGCCTTTGGAAGTTTCTTGACATTGTTGCGGCTTCTTCATCAGTTCACCACGACAGTCCTTAGCTACTTGACCAATTTTACCACAGCGCTAGCACTTGAAATTATCACACCTTCCCACGTGATGGTATTTACACCGATTGCACTTGGGGTATTTGCCACCATAACCACTGGGTCCTTGATTATTATAAGTTGCCTGGTTGAAACTCTGATTATTGTCAAACCTCCATTGTTATTGCTGGTATTGTTGTTGTTGTTGAGGTTGAGATTGACTACTGGATGATGCTCCCTTATTGCCTGAACCATCCCATTTGCGTTTATTGTCTTGCATGCTCGCCACAACACCCCGTTTAGGTAGACTTCCTTGCTCCACCGCTTGGTAAGCAGCCTATGGGCTAACCAGATGGCTTGTTGTATGGTAGCGGGGTTAGAAGCAGTCACCATACTTTGGATATCAGGCACCAATCCTCGTATATAGTGCTCGACCTTTTTGTGCATTTCATTCACCATCCCCGGGCATAAAGTAGCTAGTTCATGGGTCTGGGTGGTGTAGGCCTCGATTTCGGAGCCTTGTATCTTGAGTTGCCAGAACTCCATTTCCAGCTTTTGTACTTCGTTGCGAGGACAGAACTCCTCAGTCATGATTTCCTTGAGTTCAGCCCAAGGAAGATCATTGGCCATAGCCTGGCCCAACATTTGGACCTGAGTGTTCCACCAGGAAAGTGCCGCACCTTCCAGAGTCCCGATGGCATACTGCACCTGATCAGCAGACGGGCAGTTGCATTTGGTGAAGACAGACTCAGTCTTCTCGAACCACCGTACCAATCCTACAACTCTTTTAGTCTCGCTGTAGGTATGTGGTTTACAATCCATAAAGGACTAGTAGGTACACAATGGTGGTCCTGTTTTGACATAACAAACATAAGTCAGATATCCTATGCAGTTAACTAGGATAATTGGTTTAACTTCTCATTGTCATTTACCTGCTGGTTGTCCCGGCTTGGAAACAACCACTGCTTCCTGAACGTGCTCATTTATTAGGGCAGCTAACTCCGCAGGCGTTATATTTATGGCACCGCCACCACGACCTCCGGCGCCACGTCCACGTCCACGTCAACGTCCACCGGCGTCCATATTTCACTTTATATTCACAAATACAATAATGAGTAACATCCAACATATTTATCTCATTGAAATACAGTAAGCAATAAGAAATAATGAATTCATCACCACCACAACATTTATAACAACAATAATAACCAAGGATAAATGAATTGCAAATGAGTCATAAAGTATTCATCAATTTCAAAATTTGAGTTTGTCAGTTGGGTAGGAAACAACCCTTCCCAGATAGGTTTCAAAAGAAAGAAACACTACATACTTTAAGTCATACAAAAAGATAATCAATCCATAACATCCGCCCCATCACTGTCATCATCAATCTACTCAGGTTCCTCCTTATCCTTGGGGGCTTCCTCAGGGTCCTCATCCTCAGGGTCCTCTACCGGAGTAGGAGCTATAGCAATCTAGAGTGCTACCAGTTGGGCTTCTAGAGCAGCAAGCCTATCATTTGTCATTCCTTCCCACTGCTCTACTTCATTCACGCGTCCCGTAAGCGCTCCTACGCCATCAGCCATTGCATAGCACCCATTTAGGGTCTTCCCATGTCGCTCCTTGAGCGTATCCACTTGTCGTAGTTCCCGCACATGGTGTCTCAGATCATAATTCTCACCAGTGAGTTTCCTGACATGTTGTTGCTCGGTATCCAATGCAGCCACTAGTGTAGTAATAACTTGCTCTTATGGAGCATCCATAGTAGGAAGTGTGAGAGATGCAGTGGATGTAAATGCCCCCATTTATGGTCGGTTAGAGGCTACCGGCGGTACCCGCACCCGGTATCTAATATGCTAGATGCGAGTAGGATAGTAATCCCAATCTCGCGGAGCGTCACGTTCTAGTATCCCAAATGGTTGATCCCAATCAACTTCTTAAGAAGGGTAATGGTGTCGGGGCCAGTCGAATCTATTGTCTGGTACAGGTGAATAAGGAGGTGACTCGGACCTCGCATGTCTCTTACCCAAGTCACGCGATGACGATGCGATGATGCGAAGTACGTGATGCGTGTGCCAATGAGTATACAGTAATGGAAGTAAATGACAAGTAACAAACAATTGTGCGGTTATAGTCTAGTGTGTGTATGCAAACTAGTTCACTATAACCAATGGCTTTGATACCAATCTGTCACACCCTCAAAATCCACGTGCGGGGTTTTACCGCGAGGCGCGCGACATACCAGGATCTCAGTCATTAGTTACCAAGAACGACTCTATATGGACTAACATAAAAACCAAAGTTTAACATTAAAAATATTGAGGAAACATTAAAATAACTAGCAAACCCAAACCAAAGAAACATGAGTTGAAAAATGCGTAAACATACGCGCCCTAAATATTATGCAAAACCAAGTGTAAATATTTAAACAACATAATCCAAAATAGTTTCATAATATGCTGACAACCAAAAGATGCTGACTCGTGAGTGCTCCTAGGCAATTGGCAACCTTAACCTGATAATAGCATACTAAACAAGTCAACACAACGGTTGGTGAGTTCAGGAGTTTACGTTTATACATAAACCAATAACAGTTGCAAAATATAAGTAGTGTATTGTAATATATAGCTAGTCTATACATAATTAGTAATAATCATAGCGAGTCCACGTTTGAAGCTAACTGTGTTACGTTTGTTGCCTCCTGCCACGACTTACCAAGTCGTGACAATGTTCGTTAGGACAAAATTGCACCCGTTTGACCTCGAGTCGCACAGGTGGGTCTCGTCAGACCCAGTAGTACTACGCAAAATTTTCTGCTAAGTATTTATTAACAAACCGAAATTATGATGACTTTCCATGGTAATGAGCACTATACTAAGACTATGCACAACTCATATAGACAAAGCATTTGTAAAAACCAGTATGCTATCTCCTCCAAAAGAGAGTATGTAAAAAGAGTGGGGCATGAACTCACCTGATGTGCGTAAGAAATACCTAAAGCATAACTTGACAAGAAAGAGTGGAAAGATAACCCTTAGAGGTCACCTAGAACACACGAGTAAATAAGTACGTGTACAGTGAAATCATAATGAAACCCTAAGTGCTCTACAAACCAATGAACTCAAGATTTTAGATAGACACGACACGTTTAACCCAGTTGACCAGTTTGACCCATTGGTAACATTATAGGTGAAACTTCCCTCAAACAAGTATAACAGTACATCATTCATGATCAACTATCAACCAACAATAGTACTAAGATACTCATATAACTCCTAACTATGAATTCCCACAAACAGGCCAAAACAGGTAATTAATCAACTAAACATCCATACAATCTAAACAACACATTCAACCACATTACAAATCATCCATGAACATACTAGCATGATCATAATGTCTCAAACATACTCAAATCATCATATTTAAGAATTTGCACAAATTAAGTTTCCCTTTTGGGAAAGCACATCCCTAATCCATCAAACACTCAATACATTCATGAATTTATCAATTACATACCAATTCAAGTCCATGATAACATCTAGACATGATCAACAACATCTAATCATCATGATTCATCAACCTTCATGAACAAAAGTTTCTATTTTTCACAATCTATGAACTACAACATTCATTCTTAGGTTTCTAGCACTCATATCATCAATCTAACATCCATATAACATCACAAACACTTCAACAACATCAATTCATCATCAAATCATCATATCCATGCAAATAAAGTTACTATTATTAGTAACGTATGAACAATACATCCCAATCACCAATTTCTTGCACAATCAATGTAAACTAGCATCCATACCATCTAACTAACATCAATACATCATCAAAAATTTCATCAATCTTGAAAGTTCCCCAAATCAAAAGTTTCTAGTTTGACTTAATATGACATAGAACATCAAAATTCACATCAATACTTGCAATTAACACCCAATATAGCATCAATTCAACAATACTAATATAGAATCATCATCAATTTCAGATTTTCTTTAAAAATTTTGAATTAGGATTCATCAAGAACCTAATGGTACAAGTAGTGTAAACACATAAGCATAACATAGTAATTATATTATTCATCAAAATTTTGAATTAGGATTCATCAAAATTTTGAATTTTGAATTTTGAATTATAAAATTCACAATTAATATTTATATCACGTAAACACATAAGCATAACATAGTAATTATATTATTGAATAGATTATTATTAGTTTTTCATTGTTAGTTATTTTTAAGTCACCAACATTCAATGACAAGTAGTGTGTGCTCACAACACGTGTATGCAAGATCTAACGGAACTAATAGAACTAACGGAGTTTGTTAACGGAAAATTACCAGATATCACAAATACACATCCCAAACCCTGGATGGATGCATCATAGTAAACCACAAAGTCGTCAGTTCCTTCAAGTAGGGCTACGATCGGTGCGCTGCAGAGTTTGTCCTTAAGAGCCTGAAACGTTGTTTCCTCTTTGTTGCCCCATTTGTAGACGGTTCCCTTATGGGTTGGGGCAGTCAAAGGTTATACTTTGAGAATTCTTCGATAAATCGCATGTAATAGCCCGCCAAACCAAGGAATTGTCGCACCTCGGTAGGTGTTTTCAGTGCCGACCAATCCTTGATTGCTTCAATCTTTGAAAGATCTACATGTATACCCTTTTTGTTCACCACATTCCTAAGAAATTGTACTTCTCGCATCCAAAAGTTGCATTTTGAGAACTTTGCATAAAGCTGTTCATTCTTCAACAAATCCAGAATGATTTTCAAGTGTTCCTCGTGATCTTCCTTATTTTGAGAGTAGATTAGTATGTCGTCAATGAAGACAATGACAAACTTATCCAAATAAGGCTTGCAAACACAGTTCATAAGGTCCATGAAAACAGCTGGGGCATTGGTCAGTCAAAAAGGCATTACAGCGAACTCATAGTGCCCATAGCGAGTCCGGAATGCCGTCTTGGAGAAGTCTTCCTCTCGAACCCTCAACTGATGATAACCCAATCTCAAATCAATCTTAGAATAGTATCTTGATCCTTTTCGCTGGTCAAACAAGTCATTAATGCACGGGAGTGGATTTCTGTTCTTGATCATCACCTTGTTCAACTCCCGGTAGTCGATACACATCCTGAAAGTTCCAACATTCTTTTTAACAAAAAGCACTGGAGCTCCCAAGGGTGAAGAGCTGGGACGTATGAATCCCTTGTCTAACAATTCATGCAATTGCTTAGACAACTCTTGTAGTTCGCTTGGTGCAAGACAGTACGGCGCCCGAGCAATCGGAGCTGCTTCAAGTGCCAACTCAGTCTGGAATTCTACCTGTATGTGTAGAGGAAGGCCAGGTAGGTCTTCGGGAAATACCTCAAGAAAGTCTCTGAAAACTGGAATATCCTTGATACGCTTTTCATCCACCTTCGTTTCATTAACAAGTGCTAATAAAGCAAAATGCCCTTTCCTGAAACATTTCTGACCTTCAAATATAAGATGATGCTGACCACAGCACCAACCTTATGATGTTCAACTGTAAGAATCTCATCACCCGAGATGGGTAACTTGATCAGCTTCTCCTTTCAAATGATTTTAGCGTTGTTCTTGGATAACCAATCCATTCTGACTACTACATCGAAGCTACCGAGTGTGACAGGAACAAGGTCTATGTGGAAGGTCTGTCCAGACAGACATAGCTTACAGTTTCTAAATACTTGAGTAGCTGTTATCGTCCTACCATCAGCTATTTCTATGGCATATTCAGAACTCAAGTCATTAGGTGTTGGGTCTGAAAAGGATAGTCTATATTATCAACACAGTCAAAGTCAACTAAAGTCAACGTCATGGTCAAAGTCATCGGAAAAGTGAAACAGACTCGTTCGAGACGAAGATCCGAGATGAGACGTTGAAGATATATTAGACTAGGAGTTTTATTATTAATAAATATATTTTTTGTCAACAAAATATATTTAATCTTGTTTTAGTTATTTTTATGTTTTATTTGTATTTTCCCTAATTAGTTCAAGTCTAGGGGCTTAATGTGTCTTTAGTGAATATGATATTCACTATAAATAGTTATGTGGTAATTAGGGTTTGGGAGGTTGGAGGAGCTATTGATTGAGGGACTTTCACTTTTGTAATTTCTATTGCAATCAATTCATATCAAATAAGGGTTTGTGATAGGATCTTACAAAATAATTACTTCAAGCAAGTGTACATGGAGAAGAAGAAAGAGTAGCTGGAGCTGAACAAGACACACCAATCAAAGCTAGAGTTGATGATGAACTGGCTGGAGAAGAAGATCAAGATTAAGATCAAGCTAGTGAGGTCCAACCTAGGGGAGTATTGAAGATCAAGTATAGGTTGGACTCACCTTAGTAGTTAGTTTATTTTACTTTGTTTGTAATAGGATCTTATTTTGTTTTATATATGTAATTTGTAGTTACTTTGTGTTTTTGTAGTAGTTCGCATTGACCCAGCGAAACTACGAGCGAAACTATAGTTTCGTTTGTAGTCAGCTTACTCAGGTCACCCGGTGAAACTGTCTTTCGCAGCCGAGTGAATCTGAGCTGTGGTCAGGGCAGTTTCGCTGTCCAGCGAAACTGCCAGCGAAACTAGACACTGCCTATATATTGTAATGTTTAAACTTTTTGTGCAAGTTTTACACAACCCTAATCAAAGATAAAAAACAGTTGCTTAGAAACTTCTGGAGGAGAAATATTCAACAATTTATTAGGAAAAATGTCTTTTTCAGAAGTCTTTAATTCCTTCAAATCTGATAATCTAATATTGGCACAAAGTCGGTTTGATTCTTTTACATCTATGCAAGATGAAAATATATCTGATTTTGTTGATCAATTTGTGATGGTGGCAGGCAACCTTAAGGAGTATGATGACCAGTTAGGAAACCATGAACAAGTCACAAAACTTTTGGACTCTCTTCCTCTATAGTGGAGTCCACAAGTTAGATTGTTAAAGTAGAAAAGAAATTTTCCTGACTACAAACTCTTGGCTGTTATCAACAAGCTAAAGTCATTTGAATTGGATATGAAAAGAAAAGAGTACAACCAATGCATGTCTGGTGATGAATCTTCAAGTGCTGAGATCAAAGAAACTAAAAGAGAAGTTAACCATGCATTGGTGGCTGAGGTGGTGAATAGTGTTGAGGATATTGTTAAGAGTTTTGATCCTTTCAAAGAATTCAGGTGTGACACTCAAAGTAAGATTGTTAATGATGTTAATGCTGGTGTAAGCTGATGTAAAGTTTAAAAGCAACGGGATAGTGAAATAGAGGAAGGTGAAGCTGAGGAAGCTAAGAAGAGAACTGAGGAGGATGAATACAAAAAGAACACTCCCGCATGTCAATGTGAAAAAGCCCAAGCTGCTGAAAAGATAGTTATGGGACTCCCCTATGAGATAGTTCAAGACATGTGTTCTCTTCCCTGTAAAATTTATTTATTTGGTGTTTATAAAGTAAACAGATTGTTGTTAGAAAATGAAAAAGAATTAAAACAAATAAACAAAGAACTTAAAATCAATGAGTCCAAATAATTTATCAAACTAAGAGAAGCTTTAAAGTAAAATTATCTTTTAAAAAGAAGTATTTTAGAAAGGAATGTCAAGATTAATGTTTTGAGCGAGCATGTCACATTAGCAGAATTTTAGATTAGCAAGCTTAAAACTAAACTTGACAAATGGATGATATCAAGGATGAAACAGGAAGAACTATTCTGTAAGCAAATGGGAGCAATAATCAAAACGGGTGTGGGATGTGGTGAAACTTCATATGTTTATCCTCCTCCTAGCACTCATTGTTACTCTCCTATGCCTCAACATCATCTATCTAATGATTTGATTGAAGCTTCAGATACTAACAGTTTACATGCAGGTTTAGGCTATGTTAATCACAAAAATGTTCGATTTGAATATGATTCTCCTGCAAGTTTGTGACTCATCAAGCAAGGATCTGATAAGCAAAACAATAATTCCACCTCTAATGCTCCAAAACAAGTATCAGTTGTTTCCCGTAACTTCTTTAACAAATTCAAGATAGGTAACATCCCTTTTTTTGTTCCTATCAAGTTAGTCAAAGAAGGAACAACTGTGGAATCATCAAGTAATCAGAACTCAATAACACAAACCAACAAAACAAGAGTTATCAACCAATATCTATTAGAAGCTGACTTGTGTACACAAGACTGGAAAAGCTCTTATGATGAATCAGAGATCATCAAGTTACCTGAAATTAACAAGTGTCAAATGCTTCCAAAAGTCGAATCAAGACCTATACGGATCTCATCTCCAATTGTTAAACAAATCAGAAAGTCCTTTAAAGCTCAGTAGAAGTACTCACCATCTTCATCTGCTATCCATCATGATCTTTACAAATCTGCTTCCAAGTCTGCCAAGTCACCAGTCACACAAAAAGGTGAAACTCAGCTAAAATTCTCTCCGTCCTCATCTGTTACATCTAAAGGTTGTCAGAAGAATGTTCAAATCTCATCTCCTGGAACATCACATATCAAATCATAGCTCAGTTTGATATCCACATCGACAAAGCCACAAAAAGTTCAATTTTCTAATATCCGAAAGAAGAAGCTTCAAGATTGTCGACAAGCTGCAACAACCTCAAAGCAGGTTCCACCCTCTCTTGCTTCCCACGGGACTACAAAGAACCAAAAGCCTTTCAAGGCTTGCATTAGATGTGGAAAAGAAGGTCATGTGCTAAAGAAGTTCCCTCAAGTTCAAAGACAGGATTCAAGCAATAAAGTCAAAAACGAATGCTTTTCCGGACGTCAGTGTATAAGAAAAGTTCCAGACGATAAAGACAACACGGGTTGCTTCTCTGTTTCAAGAGGTAAAAAGCACATATCTTTGAATGGTTGGATGATGAACATTCTATCCAAACCTTCTCATGTGAAGTTGGTTTCACAAGATTTAAAGATGAGGAAGACCAATGTTTCAAAATCAAAATCTCTTGCTTCGGGTCTTAAAAAGGAAATGATTTCAAAATTCAACTCTTTCAAATCAAAAGTAATTAAACAAAAACAAATTTGAAAAGTAAAACAAAAGGAAAAGGATAAAGAGATAAATGATTTTTCAAAAGAGTGTATGCTTACACAGGTTACATACACTGATGAAAAAGGAACTCCCAGGACCACGATGGCCTGGGTCTCCCCTCTAATTAATCAGTTTATGAGTGCAGGAATAATTCAGGAGGCCTATCAGCAATCCGGTTTACTGACTGAGTTTGTTTCTATTTCTAATTTAAGGCGGAACAAACAGGTTATGGTTATGGTATCTCATCCACATTTTGGATTCTTATCTACCATTCATAATTACTACATTTTTCTTGATATTTCGTTTCTCATGTTCTGCTAGTATAATTTGGAAGACTCTCTTTAGTAAAATTCTATTTTTATTTCCATTTATTATATACTTATAAAAAAGGGAAATTTCTTTTTCTGTTTCATTGTAGTTTAAAATTTTTTAGGGGAGAATAAAGATTTCACAGGAACTAAGAACTTGATTTAAGATGACTGAGAAATAATAGTATGTCTTCTTGGTATGCTTATTCGCATGACTTGTACTTTGTGAGAAATGATATTAACAGATGTAGATGTCTGTATCACTTAAAATTCTAAAATCTAAAAAAGACAGTTTCATTATATGATATGTTTGGTAGGCTCAGCCTAAAAACAAAGTAAAGACTGATTTCGTAGCCTAACTAAAGCTTTAGAACTCGGTGATAAGGATTATTCTCATGACATCTCAGCCTACACAAAGACACTAAGCCTTGTCAGAAATTGGTTGAGAGTTTCAAATTTCTATTCTGATCCCCCTAAAATCCAAAATCACCCTTACCCGAGCCCTAAATAGAGCACCTAGTTAGCAAAAACAAAACTGCTTCTAGTTATGCTTTTCAGAAAAGCCTCTGTTTTTGAGTCGCTTGTGACTCTATCAGAATGTACATTAATTAATAATTTCTCATGCTTATCTCCTCTGCTATGTATCAACATTGACCTGAAGTGGTGGAACCTCTCTGTTATACGCGAGTATAGACCTGAAGTTTCACCAGCACTCTTTGATGATCATCTCCTCTGTTATATGTAAGTATAGACCTGGAGCTCTCATTATATGTTCCCCAAATAAAGGCATAGTGATTCTTAAATTAATATCATCGTTGAAAACTTAAAAGAAAATCAAGCAGAATTAATCATATTACTTAATAAGCCCTGATGATGGGATAAGTTCTTTGCCGAATGTCTATGGGAACTAAATTACCTGAGCTTCTCTAATTGAATCTAAAACATGATAAAATCAGTTGCAGGTCACTTGTTGAAAAGGATATGGCATGGGTTTAAATTGGACTAATATACGAACAATCATTTTTAAACTGTCTTGGATATCAAAAACTTAAAATTATGATTAGACTCTGCATTAGTGTGATCTCACTAACTTGTCGATGTTTAATTATATCTTTGTGCTTTAGTACATCTTGAGAATGTGATCTAATGATCAAATTAGTTCTTGGTTAAAAAGTTATCAAAAAAATTATTATTAGGTTAAAGTCTTATAATTAGATTTTATTATTATTAAATTTATTGTTTAGTTTTTCAAATTATTTTTCAAGTCTTCCATATTATGCTATTGAAATGATCTCATATTTTTCTTACATTTAACGGGAAATTGCACATACAAACGAACATGGTTTCGCTTGTTTATATTCACAGATAAACACGGTTTTATTTGTATTCTTGAAATGATCTAACAATAAATGTGTAGAATGTGTTTGTGATTGTTTTATTGATTTTTACTGCAAATGATGGCCGATCATCAGCTGAGGAAAGTACCGGACCAGAGAACCTGTTCTTCAAGTTTGCAGAAGATACCGAGCTAGCATTCCTCCTCCTACATCTTCTGAAGCATTCAAGTATAGAGAGTTAGAAAAGCCGTTCTTCCCAAAAGATGCACACGAAGAGATGGAGCATACAAAAATAGAGAGCCTGTGAGATGAAAGATCATCAGCAACAGTTCACCAATCTAAGAGGAGATTTAAGATCAATTTCTGTTTGACTTATCGGAGCTGAAGATGACACAAGATGTTGATAATGATAGACTAAGGGGGTATTTTTGGGTCTGAAAAGGTTAGTCTATATTATCAACACAGTCAAAGTCAACAAAAGTCAACATCACGGTTAAAGTAATCGGAAAAGTGAAACAGACGTGTTCAAGACGAAGAACCGAGATGAGACGTTCAAGATATATTAGACTAGGAGTTTTATTATTAATAAATATATTTTGTGTCAACAAAATATATTTAATCTTGTTTTAGTCATTTTTATGTTTTATTTGTATTTTCCCTAATTAGTTCAAGTCTAGGGGCTTAATGTGTCATTAGTGAATATTATATTCACGATAAATAGTTAAGTTGTAATTAGGGTTTTGGATAGCTTGAATGAGCCAATTGATTTGAGAGTTTCCACTTTGTAATATCATATTCAAATCATCAAAGATCAAATAGGGTTTTGATAAGTGTTCATAAGGTGTTCATCATAGTTCATATCTATTTTGTAGTGTTTGATCTATATTGTTCATAAATATCATTGATATTTATGTTTTTCAGGGAAAGTTGCTTGTGTTTATTAATCAACTGCACTGTTATATTGATCAAGAGGACTAAAAGTAGGTACCATCCCTAGTACTTCACTAAACTTAGTGGACAGATAACTCTTATCAGCACCATAGTCAAATAGAACAGAGGCATAACATCTATTAACAGTGAATCTACCAGACACTACAGTAGGGTTATTTCGAGCCTCACCTGAGCCCATGATGAAAGCTCTGCCTCTACCACCGCCACTTCCACCATTGTTGTTGTCCTTTGGCTTCTCGGCAGTACCATTGTTACCATTTCTTTTCAGCTTCGGACATTCACTTTAACACATTAATAACACCCAGTCTGATTGTAGTTCTGCTGCTGCTAAGATGCTTTTCCCGAGAGGTTTACCCTGCAATTTTTGGCACCTAAACTTTCCGCACCTCTCGCAAGTGTTCCTCGTGCACTGCCCATTATGATGAAATTTACATTTATTATACTTCGGGAGGTTGCCATGGTAGCCTAAAGAATTGCCTGTGTCTTGAGGGGGTTATGACTGGTTGAAATTCTTGTTTGATTGTTGCTGGTGAGTGGAGGATGAAGATTGCTTCTCAGAAGATTCCCATTTCCTCTTATATCATTGAAACCGGATGCAAAACCGTATAAGGGCAGCTTGCCCTGTGCGACGACATGTTCTGTTAACTTGTGGGCCAGTCTGATAGCCTCTTATATGGTGTTTGGTCTAGAAGCGGTGACCATACTTTGAATCTCAGGTGATAGACCATGAAGATACCTCTCAATCCTCAAGCAAGGAGGATTGACCATGTTGGGACATAAGGTAGCAAGCTCATGAGATCGAGTAGTGTATGCCTCGATCTCAAAACCTGTTATCTTGAGGTTCCAGAACTCCATCTCAAACTTCTATACCTCTTCCCGAGGGCAGTACTCTTCCTTCATCAAGTTCTTGAAATCCTCCTAGGTAGTCTGATTAGCAATTTCAACTCCTAACATTTGTACCTGGATGTTCCACCAGGACAATACAACACCATCCAAAGTGTCGGTGGCGTACTTAACCCGATTTGCCACTGGGGAATTACATATCTCGAATACAGATTCGAGCTTTTCAAACCACCGTAGACGTCCTACGGCTCCTTCTGCTCCAGTGAATGGATTGGGTTTGTTATCCATAAAAGACTTGAACGTGCAAGTCGGTTGTCCTGGAATTGAATTTGAGTATGATGATTAGATATTGGAATTGATATTAGGTTATTGAAAGCTATCACGCGGATTTGGAAAAGAGGGTAAGGAAACCTTTACTTACCAATAGGGTTCGGCTGTGGATGGTGTTGGCTTGCCAACACCGCGGTAATATTCTGATTGATTTGCGACGCCAATTCTGCAGGTGTAGTGGTAATGCTACCTCCGTCACGTCCACAGCCTCTTCCAGACATTCTTTAAAATCACAACATACATAAATAAGCAAATATTCAACATATTAAACTTCATTCAAGTATAAGCAATTAAAGAATTTAGCACACATACAACTAATGAGTTCAAATAATAATTTATGATCAAATAAATTATAAGTATGTCTACAATGAATCAAACCAAATACTAAAATCCAAAAACATCAATCAAATGGGAACAACCCTTCCCATCTAGGTTTGAAAAGAAAGAAAGTCTAAGAAATATAGAAATAGACAAGCTAAAGAATCAGTTCGAATCAACGGTCCCATGTTATTCTTTGATTCATCTTCTTATTGCTCCTCAGGTGCTTTTTCAGATTCTTCTTCTAGGTCCTTATCCGGGTCTTCCTCAGGCACTGGGTCATCCACGACCTGAAGTGCAGCTAACTGCGTCTCCAGTCCAGTCAGTCTCTCTTCCACCCCTAAGTTGTGATGATCCTGCTCATTCATGCGGTTAGAGAGTGCCATCACGCTGCCACCCATTTAATGTTGCCCAGTAATGGACATCGATAGTCAATCCTCTAGTGTATCCACCTACAAGCGTAGTTTATTCATGTCGTATCACAAAGCAGAATTCTCATCAATGAGTCCTCTAATGCACAGTCGCTCAGTATCTAGTGTAGCGACCAGGGATGCAATGGCTCGCTCGAGGGGAACGTCGGGAGGAAGAAGGGTAGATGCCATAGTAGTAGTCGCTGACCTAGTCCTAGGTCTAGTAGTAGGGCAGGAACACGGTCCCTATACACCATACGGTGCATGTAAGTGGGATAGTAATCCCAGTCGTGTGGAGCATCATGCTCAGGTGTCGCGAATGGTTGATCCCAGTCCATCTCCTTATTAGGAAAAGGAAATCGAGGCCAGTCAGGTCCTCTATCAGGTACGGGAGGAGTAGGTGACTCAGAACGCGCTGGTCTCTTACCTAGGGCTCGTGATGAAGATGCCATTCCTGTAGTAAACCCTTATAGAAATAAACCCTAGCAAGTAAACACTAAGCAAGTATAACTTAACAATCTACGTGTGTGTAACTAATGCAAATCCAGCTATAGTCTAAAATCCAATGCAAATGAGATGCAAAAGTTCATTTTAGTTCTATAACTAATGCTCTGATACCAATCTGTCACACCCTCAATTTTCACAAACGGGGTTTTACCATCAGGCATGTGACATAACCAGAATCTCAGATAAGCATCAGTTACACAAAACGACTCGATAATTACAAAACATATAAGTTGTTTAATAATAGTGAAACAAACCAATTATGTTTATGTATTACAGAAGAGAAATTAGAAAACATTTAAACGACTTTTAAAATGCGCAAACACGCGCCCAAACCAATTTAAGTAAATGTAAATGTAGTTAAACCACTAAATCAATTAAAAATAAATGCAGGATGTTATGTAATGGATGTAGTGCTCCTAGGTGTGCCACATCAACGACAAGAGAGAAAACATGCTAAAGTCAGTATAAAGACTGGTTAGTTCACAGGTTTATCAGAAAACAGTAATTAATAGTAATAAAATTTCAGATTTAATAATCAAAGCGTATAAGTAGTTAGCAGCATACAACAAGTCACTATGTGTATGAAGTCGTGACCGAGCTGATAGTAACAATAATGTAATGAATGCTTCGGCTGGGAATCCATACCACAACACTATAAAACAGGCTAACCATTCACCCGTTTGACCTTCAGTCAAGCTAGCGCGACTATCCCAGGCAGGGTTTGTTAAACCTTGTTAATCAACTAACAGTCACCTCGCTAGTAACATATTAACGGTCCGAAGAGGCGTATTATAACACCATAGTATCAGGTATATGCAGTATTAAGAAATCTAAAGTATTGTATCGTATTTGAAAAACAACATGTTTCTCTCCCCCAAAAAGAGCAAATATATGAAAGTGGGGTTGTAAACTCACCTTAATTGCATAGCAAAATCAATAAGTGTAGGCACGTACGATTAAGTTTCCGAACAACCTGGATGCACATTTATTATTTGATTAATATTAAATACTAATAATGTGATCGTACGGTTTTGCGTTCATGACTCGGTTACGGTGTCGGTTGTCATTATTTTCTATTTTCAAACTATCATAAGAACATAGCAATTCACCTTCAACATATAAACCTAATTATTACTGCTTATACTAGATCATGTATAAAAACACTATTTACACATTTTAGTTATATGACTTTTATTAATAAAACTCATTGTTTCAAAAAAAACACGTAACCCACACAACATCGACACGCAACGACCTAAACATACACACTTACATACACTGAATAGACATATATATTGCTCACACACATATTTGATATATATACCACACAACACATAATATATAGGGTTGAGTTCAAATGAGAACTTCATTTTAAATAAGAACTCTAAGAACTCCTAACAACCATTGATTATAGTAATCAAGGGTTGAGATTAAAAAGGGTAATCTTGTAAATTAATATGTCATTTAAATATTATAATTTAAATATAAAGGGTATA
Source organism: Flaveria floridana (assembly GCA_018326465.1). Taxonomy (NCBI): domain Eukaryota; kingdom Viridiplantae; phylum Streptophyta; class Magnoliopsida; order Asterales; family Asteraceae; genus Flaveria; species Flaveria floridana. Next base: position 3,989 of record BJCO01372427.1, on the reverse strand, counting down.
TTGGTAAAGTTAGACCATTCAATTTTTTGGAAATGAGCTGCATATATGGAATCTTCTTTATTTCTCATTCTATTTAATACAAAAGACAAAATGGCTAGGCTTAAATTCACAACAAGGACATTGGTAAAAATACTAAATGTACGATATATGTTAACAAAGAAAAACAAATGTTTACATATATGTAAATTAATGTAGTCTAACAGTTTTCATATTACAGTACCTATAACTAATTTAAAAACAATATTGTAAATTTATAATTGAATTTTCATCAAATCAACTTGGTGTATGACTGCTAAAAAAGATATTATATCTTAAAAGATGAAAAAACGACACATATATGTCAGCTTTGTAGATATATAACAAACTTAAGCAATTAACATATTTGTCAATTAGTGTATTTTAAAAGAAATATGTTGTCACTACTCTATTTGGTTATATATTAGTATATCAAATATACATATATGTATAAAAATTTACACAATCAAAATAAAATGAATAACTAAATTTTTTTCATATAACCACGATTTACAAATACATAATAAAAAATCAAACTTGTCATTTACGTATATGTAAACAAATTTACACATATGTTTGCATATAAATAAGTTTGTGTACAGATCTATAAGTTGTACAACTTCATAACTTTATGATTTTCTACATAATAAAAACCAAAATCTTACATGATAAACAAACCTTTTTAGAATTATCAAGCAAACTACTTCATGAAAGACAACGTCTTCATTATCATCATCATCTTTAAAAGGACCAATATTGAAACCATTTACGCGGTTATCATCATATTCATCATCATCATCATCCCATCTTCAATTCATCTTCACCATCTTCATTTTCATCTTCTAGACATGTACGACATCATCATCTTTGTTTTTCTATTAATCTTGAGAAGCCACTGGTAATCAATCTCGTTCGGTTGGAAGGTGAGGATTTGATCGGAACACAATATGATACAACGAGTTGGTTTGAAGAGTGATGATTCGATGAAGAAGAACACCAAATTCATTGAGATCATAATTGATTTTGATTTGAGGGTAAATAAATCAATGAATATGTATACTAGATTGTTTTTGCAGAGTGAGTTGAAGGTGATGAATCGATATTGATTTGTGATCTGAACAATCTTGATTTTGAGGATTAATGTTGAAGATGATTATTGAGGAACAAGATTCCTTTTTTTTCTTGCAATGTTGGTCAATTTTTTATTTTGTGTAGTTACCTTGATTAAAGTGAGTAAATTAAGGAAGCAATTTAATACCTAATTATAAAATGACAATAGTAACCTTTATGAATAAATTAAATTAATAATAAAACTATATAAATCAATGGCTAGGATTAGTTCTCGCAGTTCTCGTGATGTTTAGTAGTCCTGAAAAGATCCTGACCCTATATGTATATATATATATATTACACAACATAATATAATATATATACTTAACAACACATAATTTCATACTTAGAAACTCATACACATAACACATATACATACGCATGCATGGAGAAAAACTCACACAACAAACGTGCATGCTATGACCTACACTCACATCCTCGGTTCTCCCCTTCCCCACATGTACACGTCAGCAACTTAACACCAACAACAGTTCTATACATTCATGCACACAACACACAACAACCAAGAATAATCACATATACAGTCACATATTCAATTCATATATTCAATCACATATTCAGCCATACCCACTGCCGAAGCACCCACAATCAAGAATACCCGCACACCTATGAAACACACACATATCACATGGTCATACATATATATATCAACATACATACACAAGAACGTACACAGAGACATACACATATACTGCAGAAATACACACATACAAGAATACGTACACACATAACAAAACCCACAAGAAAACGCAGAAGAACCACCTATACACTGCCGCTTATACACCCTCGATCGCGCAACCTATAAACCACCCATCGCACTTGATAACCCGCACATATAAGCATATATACGCAGCAGCATAATACACACAACAACAGATACATAGTTTATACACACATCCACACACCGCATTACATGAAGATCCATGGTCAAGGTCGTGCACATGAACCCGACCGAGACGCGCATGACTAACATCAAAACCGGGATCCAGACGAAACCCCTCGTCATGGGATTGTAACCGAGGCGAACCGAGATTAAAATAATAACGAATGTGAGTGTGAAAATGAGAGGAAAACCGTATCGAGTTTGTTTGCCTTCCACGATTGTTGGTGTATAACAAGGTGCCGAGAGAGGACTTCTAGAGTACACGAGTTGTCGAGGCTGTTTGACCGCATGCAAGAAAGCGCCGATGGGAAGGTTTCTCGGTGATATTTGGTTGAAACGATGCTAGGGTTTGCGAGAGAAGGGTTGCAGGTTTCGGGAAGGAATATGGACTCGGTTATAAGGAGGTGCCGAGAAAGTGAAGAAGAAAGGGGTGGGTCGGTTAGGGTTGGGGTTTTTAAAATAGTTTAATTATATAATTAGATTATGTAATTACCCTTTATAATAATAAAATTATTATTATCAATATATATGTTTTACAGTTGATCAATACTCACGGTGGTAATTAATTGGATAATGGAAAAGTAATTCAATGGATGGAGGGTTAAGTTAGGAATACTAACCTAATAAATACGAGATGTCACAACATCAGCCTTTAAGTATAAACCTTACAATATGTGTTGTTTTAGGGTGAAACAACATATTATGTTTTGTTTTAGGGTTAAAAAAACATGTTATGTTGTGATTTAGGGTAAAACCTAATGTTTTTTGTTATCTAATGTTAAAACATCACTTAAAATTATTCTAAACTTGTGCTGTTTTACAATAAGATGGTGCATATGGTGTTGTTCCATGATAAGAAAACACCTTATATGTTGTTTTAGGTTATATATTGTTTTACGGCTTTTGTTTTGTTTAGTGTAAAAGATTATATAAAAACATAAATTTAGGTTTTGTTTACAATAAAATAACAAGGTAAAACAACAAATCCTATGTTGTTCTATAACAAAACAACACATTCTATATGGTTATAATGTAAAACAACAAATTCTTTGATGTTTACATGTGTAAGTGGTATGTAAACTTACATGTTTTGTGTTGTTTACATGTAAAATAACACGTTTTAGGTTGTTTTCATGTAAAAACATGATTTTATGAGCTTCTTTCTGCAAAGAAACATTTTTCGTGCTACTTTCAAATAAAACAACACCTTATCTTATGTTTTCACATAAAACAATATGTGATATGCTTATTTAACATAAAACAAGATGTGTTTAGCTGGCTTAGGTTAAACCAGCACATTATGGGTAAAACAACATAAACCATGTTATGTTTATATGGTATTTTGACATATAACACATATTAAAATGATTGTATTACTTTAAATTATAAAATCTGTTATCCTGTTTATAGACATGGTATAAACTACGAAGTAAAAAATTGTGTAGATTAAAGTGATACTCGAGAAAGAAAATGCTCTATTATATAGAGAATGGTTTTTAGACTCAAAGTATGAATAAAATTAAACAAAATCTATATAAAAATATGATATATCTAGGTTTCGAATAAAAAAATGAATGTAATATTAAACTAACTTTGTTCTAAATTGATTTTATATTAAAATCAAATTGACTTTTGATCAGAATACACAGATCTCGAAGAAGAAATTGATTTTATATTAAAATTGAAATGCGTTTTAATAGAATGAAATAAAAAACCTGAACAAGAGATGAATAAAATTAATTGAGATTGGGAACAAAATGAAGAAAATAAAAGAAATTAGTTTTGGTGTTATTTATAAGTTGATGATTGGTAAAGACAATATTACACTTCCTATTCAAATTTAAATATTGTCATGTGTCAATCCCATATTACTTTTTAGGGTTTTTAGTCAAATGATTTTTTATCTGAACCACCCCATATATATATATATATATATATATATATATATATATATATATAT
>BJCO01372426.1:0-11992 GCA_018326465.1 Flaveria floridana | reverse complement strand
TGAGCTTCTATGTCAGTATCATTAAATTGTTTCGGAGGGGCTCTGATCTCGGGTTCTCCGTTAAATTCTAAACTTGTTCTCCACTCATGGTTAGCATCTAAGAATGACCGATGACCAACATATACAACTTTATTTGTAACACGCATAGAAGGGGTGTCTTCGTTACAAGTCGGGCATGCTTTGTAACCCTACCCGCTCCAACCAGATAAACTACTACGAGCTGGGAAGTCGTTTATAGTCCATAACAACGCTGCTTTCATTGTAAAGAACGTGTTTGTTGCCGCGTCTTTAGTACGTACGCCTAACACTCATAACTTCTTAAGTTCATCCACCAATGGCCTAAGAAACACATCCATGTATTTCCCCGATGATTTAGGGCTAGGAATCAACAATGACAACATAAATGAGGACTCTTTCATGCATAACCATAGAGGCATATTGTATGTGGTGAGTACAACCGACCACATGCTATGAGCCGAACTCATGTTACCAAATGGATTAAACCGGTCGGCTGCAAGCCCTAGGCGAATGTTTCGCAATTCCCTCGAGATGGTCGGGTACCTTATGTCAAAATCTTTCCATGAGGTACCATCAACACGATGACGAATCGTACCCTCTTCTGATCGTCCGGTACTATGCTAAATCATATATTTTGTCTTGTGCCTTGAAGAATACAATTGTCGTAGTCTCGGGGTTAAAGGAAACCATCGTAACACCTTGTGAGGTAACTTCTTGCCCTTTGTATTTGTATCAACCCACCTACTCTCATTACAAACGGGACATTTTTCTAACAAAAGGTTTTTTTCCCAGAAAAGAGCACAATCATATTTGCACACATATATCGATTCATATCCTAAACCAATCTTTTTTAATGTCCTTTTTGCTACATAATAAGAATGGGGGATTTTATTACCCTCGGGATGTAAAGATTGTAACAACTCAAGAAGCTCATAAAATAAGCTATTAGTCCATTTATTCTTCACCTTGATATGCATAAGCTTTGCTAAAATATCAAAGGAAGAAAATTTAGCATAACCCGGATATAATTCTGATTGAACTTCCTCTAACAAGTTCTCAAAATCATCATGGATACCACTACTCTTCTTATGGAGACCGCTACTCTCTTCCATAACGTCTTCGATGATGTTAGCCATTTCGTTTGTTGGCGCAACATTATCTACAACTACAACTTCAGGAATTAAACTTTCACCGTGATAAATCCAATCTTTGTACGACCGACACCTGCCCCATACTTCTAAATGATATTTCATTTTAACCCATCCTGATAATACGGTATTCTGACATCTCATACACGGACATCGAATTTGGCCATAACTGTCGGTAAGTTTTTCGCACATATCTATAAAAGAGTTGAGTCCTTGTTGATACTCAGGTGATCTACAGTTTGGATTAAGAAGCCAACTTTTATCGAGGCATGATTATGGAACTGCAATATATATTAGGATTTAAGTGGATTGAAAATTATCCACGAAACATTAACAAAAAGTAGGACAACAGATTGAGAATTCAAAAAGGTAGGTTGTTATACCCATTTTTTGAATACCTTATCTCATATATGAACGTGGCTCACATAATTGTTTGTTTAAAAAAATTCGGTAGCATATCCTCTTAGCTCCCAAGTATATATACATATAGAAATATATACTCGTGGAGCAAAAAGAAAATAAAAACCAAATTTTTCTTAAACAAACAATTATGTAGTTCATATTCATGTCCTAAATGAGATAAAATATTCAAAAAGCAGTCCCAAAAAAGGGACAACCCAAAATTAATTACTAAATCAATTTCGGGCGGGTATTTCTAAGCTCGTGATGATTAGAATGAAGTCACGAAACCTAAACGCTCATAATGTAAAACAATAAGCAATTACTATAAAAATTAAATGAAATGTGATAATGTTTAAACAAATTGAAACATTATAGCAATTGTTTTAGAAAATATCGCGTTTCGTTTGATTTTTTAGTGATTTCTTATTGTTGTTCATTACTATAAAAATTTAACTCAATCTAACATAAAATCATTAAACAAGTTCCATTTAAATTAACACTTAATTACTAAACAATTTTCAACTAATTTTCCACCAATACATTATTTATCAAATAACACAGCTTGTTATACAAATATCATAACCTAAATAATCTAATTATTAAGCATTATTAACATAATAATTTTCAACCTACAAAGCACCTAAACTAACATCTAATTACTAAACACTATAAACAAATAATTTAACAAATAGCTTGTATAACTAAATTAAATATTCACACAACTAGCATAACCTAAATAATTCATTTAATAACACAACTACATCAAAAATTCTACCTAAATAATGTTTCAACACAACTAAATCAAAAATACATACTAAATAAAAAATTCATACCTAAATAATTCACCCAATAACATAATTAAATCAAAATTCATACCTAACCTAAATAATGCTTCAACATAACTAAATCAAAAATCCATACTAAATCAAAAATTCATACCTAAACAATGTCACCCAATAACACAACTAAATCAAAAATTCATACTTAAAGGGTGGTCGGTTGCAGTGGTGGTGGTGGGTTGCAACAGTGGTGGTGGTGGTGGGTTGCAGCAGTGTGGTGGTCTTCAGTTGCAGAAGTGGTGGTGGTCTTCGGTTGCAGCAGTGGTGGTGGTCGGTTGCAACAGTGGTGGTGGTGGTGGGTTGCAGCAGCGGTGGTGGTCGGTTGCAGTGGTGGTGGTGGGTTGCAGCAGTGGTGGTGGTCGGTTGGAGAGGGGGAGAAGGAAGGGGTTGCGGTGGTGCTCGGGTGGTGACCGGCGAGAGGAGGAGAAGGGTGGTGACCGACGAGGTGGTGCTCAGGTGGTGACCGATGAGGTGGTGCTCGGTTAGAGTGGTGACCGGTGGGTGGTGCTCGGTTAGAGTGGTGGCCGGTGGCTGGGGGATCGAGAGGGATTTTTAGTAGTGGAGGGAAAGGGAGAATGTGGAGGGAAGTCGGGAGTGGGTGTATAGATATTAATCAATAGCGGCGACAAGTCGCCGCTAATAGTGTCGCCGCTATTGGTTAAGTATGACCAATTTCAGACCGTTAGATCTGTTACACGATCAATGACCAGATCTAATTGAAACAATTGAAAACAGATTGCTAAGCAATAGCGGTGACATGTCGCTCTAATAGTATCGCCGTTATTGCTATCGCGGCTAATGACCAAATCGCCGCTAATAGGGGCGCCGCTATTAAGGGCATTTCTTGTACTGTATACACACATAACTAGACAACCACACATACACATTTACATACATACGTACATACAGGTATATTTCAATGAGGAAGATTCATATTACAAGTTGAAAATGTCAAAGCTTTATATAAAGAATATTTCCATCATTTAAGATGAACTATTTTCTATTTGGAACAGCCCATTGCACATTTTGCATTGAATTTCCAGATCTAGTAACCATTTCTCTTGACACGTTAGATGTTTGGTGGGCACGCATGAGTGAGATTTCTGAAATGATGATAGCCATTATAGTTGCAAGACCCATTAATAAGAAAAGTAAAAAGAAACTTTGAACATCAAGACTTTGAGGAACGGAATGCTCAGCTGGTTGTGTTGTAGGAGGAGTTTGAATTCCAAGATACTTGTTCTTCATTTGTGCCATTTCTGGACTTTCAGTTACTTTTACAATGGCGTTTGAAAATTTTTGTTGTAGCGGAGATTCACGAGAGAAAGCCTGAGATAATTGAACATATACGTGTATGTCATGTAATTCTTAATTCTTACTTACATATATGTGTGTGCGAGCTTATTTTTCATATGAAAGAAAGAAAATTACGTTAATGTTTACCGAGATGACATAAAATAGCGCAAATAAAGTCAAATCTTATTAATTTTTCTATATTTAAATATACAATTTTTATTGAAAACTGTTTTGTTTTGAATTAAAGTGTTTTTGTAATGTTTTCAAAACCGGATCGGATGTCGAACCGGACGTCTTATTGGTTTGGTGGTCGGACCGATTTAAGAACCGGATGACGTTATAATTATATATATAGTATATTATATATATAGCTATATATATAATCAAATATAAGTAATTTATATATGATTTATATTTGTATTTTATAGTTATATATAAAACTTAAGTATATTTGTATATCTAACACACTAATTTATAGTTCAACACACCGTTTTTACTCAACAAAATAAAAAAAACGAAAACCAGTCCGAACCGGTCCGGTTTCCCGGTCCGACCACCGGTTCGGGAAGAAACGGCCGGTTTGATCACTCAAAAACGAATCATACCTGACCGGACCGGCCACCGGACCGATCCCCGGTTGAACCGGTCGGACCGGCCGGTCCGATCCGGTCGTGAAAACAATGGTTTTTTGTTGATTTAAGGATTAGAGAGAGACTCACAAATCCTAATCCAGGTTCGTCAACTAGTGGTCCAATCTTCATATAATTATCTCCATATACTTGGCTAGAAAAATGTTAATGTAAGGATCCTCATCGTAAATGGCATCTACGGTGCCGTTATCCAAAGAATTTTTATAGTCATCCATGCTTGATAATGCTAGTGCTGTAGCTGTGGTTCCAGAACTTTGTGCATGATCTTCAACAAAATCAAAGATATAAGAACCACTTTGATATCCAACTTCTTTATATTGTTTTGGAACTTTGGGTTGTAGTTGATTTAGCGTCAACCATGAGGATAAACATGCTGTGAAGATCTGCATAACTATAAAGATCGCCATGAGCCACGTAACAAGAACAAATTTCGAGCACCCGTTTCTTATTTCTCCTACAAAAAATATCATGACAAATACTATTTATACAACAGCTTTTCCATTAATGCACTTTGGTAATTTACTATATACGTACCTTCTTGGAAGAAAATTTTTGAAAGAGGAAACCAAATAATCATATATAGTTTTTGATTGAATGGAACATTATAAAAACTAGGGTTTCGTTGACGGTACTCCAAATATCCAATTGTTATTCCAATAATAATACAAGCAGTAATTATTGCAATCCAAAGCCTCATCGTAAAAGGTCTTAGTAAAGTCAGCATGGTTTGTTTCCATGTTAGTATAGCTGGCACAAGCATGTAGATTTCAGAACTCATATATGCTATTGTGAAATCAGCATATTTAGTTCGATTTGATGTGATAGTAACGTCTCCAGCCACAGCTACGCAATCCTGCAAGATCGATAAAAATGAACTAATTCAATCAAAAGAAAATATGATTCCAATTAGCAGTTAACAAAATTGCATTAAGACATGTTTTTCTAGAAGAGAAAGAACTAAACAAATAATAAATTTTCTTAACGATTGATATGTTCAGTCTCTTCTCAACAAGTAAAAAATATACATTTTTAAAGACTTGTATTAAATTCTTGTAAATAAAACTAGACATTAATCATAGCCATAAAAAGACTAATATCTATAGCCTTAAATATTGAAGTACCGAAGGGCATGTAGCCCTATTGTATTCAAGGTGTTGGAATTATGTCCTTTGCAAATGGTGGAGAGTTCAACCCCTATTATGCAATGATGTAGATATAGGAGTAGATTTTGAAGTAGATTTTGAAGGCATGTGATTTTATCATTAAAAAAAAATAGTAACTCATGGTGATATGTTACTAAAAATGTCATAAAATTTTGTAGTAGTCTTCAAATGGCCTGAAACTTTAAACCTTTAGAAAACTAGACTTCTCAGCATTAAAACCTATAGCCCGTGTGTCTTATTTGGTTGTCGTTCACTGTTTCCTCCCTTAAACTTAAACCATTTGATCATTCATTCTAATCATCGTCTTGAAGTTTTCAAGCTAACTTTTGGTAATTCTTTGTAGGAATATCTACCACTTGATCATAACTTGCAACACAAAATTTTTCTATTCTGAACATGTGCCCTAATAAAGTGAAAATGTTTGGTAATATCCTTACAAGTCTCATGATGAAATTGGGTTCTTTGTCAACTCAATATTTGATTTGTTGTCAACTTGTAATTCATTTGTCTCATGTTGTTGCAAATCTGGCTTGTGTAGCCATTTTCTTTGCCAAACTCTATGGCACACATACCAAGATGCTCATAATCCTACCTCATATGTTGATAGAGTCACGAATGACTTGGCTGCTTCTTTAAGAGATATGTGAATGTCTTGTTCCATATACAAAACATATATATTGTTATGCTTTTTGATCATATATACCTCAACGCCAATGACTATCTAAGTATCCTCCTAGTTGCGATTCGCTTTGTGTTTTTGCATAATAGCCTGGGTGACTCTATTCCTTAAATATATCAAGGAGTTCCCTTCATAGAATTGAGGGGTGAGTGTCTTGGGTCCTTCGTATATCAATTCACTATGCCAACACTATATGCAATGTCAAACTTTGTGCATGTGATATATCATAGACTTTGTATCAAACTCTACTATAGTTACTTGCATTTACTTGATTTACCCCTCAAATGTGGATTGTTTAGTTCTATTAGTGTTGCCAATGGCTTGCATTTTTCCACCTTGTTCCTCTTCAAACTCACACATGTGCTTCTTGTGACATAATTATTTCAAACTTTCTTTGCCTACCATCAATGGCTTGCATTTTTCCACCTTGTTCCTCTACCATCTCAAACTCACGCATCCCAAAACATTTTAAATCTTCCATCATCTTGTCATTATTTCCCGTAAATATAACATCAGCAACATAGGGTAATCAAAAGTAACTTATCTTATATTTTCTTCATGTAAAATGCATGCTCATAAAAATATTACATGAAATTTCTCTTCTTAAAATTTAGCATCCATGTTAGGTGTTCCAAGATTGATGTAACACCCTAAATTTTTTAACAGAAATAAAGGTAAACTAATAAGTGAATGAAGTTCAAGGGGGCCATAGTTGGTAAAAAGAATAGTTGAATAAAAGGATAAACGTCGTGTCCCCTTCTCTTCCTTGCACATCAAGCTTGCCAAAAAGAAAAAAACTAGCGAGAGAAAAGAGATGTATAAAGAGAAAATTAAGAAATCGGCTAAAGGTTTGTAATTTCTTGTATTATTGGCTAGATTTATGCTAGATCTATGATATATATAGTTTAATAGTGTGTTTGCATCAGTAGATATGATAAATTTTCCTTTTATAATGGTTTATGTGTTGTTCTCGATATTATTCTCCTTATCGAGATTAGGTACTGTGATTTTTACTCAAAGTTGAGTTCTAGATTCCTACATTTACGTGCTTTTTATTGTTTTTATGCCAAAAAAAAACCCTAGATAGCATGTTTAAGTACTCGACATTATAGTATAGTACTTGACCTAGTATAAAGTGATTTTAATGTTAAAGTACATATATATATATATATACATATATATATACATATATATATATATATACATATATATCTATATACATATATATATATATGAGCTTTTATCTCTAAAACAATATTTTTATGCCAAAACCCCTAGATAGCATGTTAAAGTACTCGACAATATGATGTACTTTTTCAGCCTAATAAAATAGTAGTCGGTCTGCTAAACTTCTTGCCAATATAGTATAGTACTTGACCTAGTATAGTTCTCGGGTTATGGAGAAGTAATCAGCCTCCTATAGATAAAGTATGGTAAAATGCGAAGTATAAATACATAATAAAGTATGGATGTAATTTTAAAGTTAAAGCATAGCTAAAGTATGATAAAGAAAGACCATATTGATAAAGTTTTTGATAGTTATTCTATTAAAGAAACCCTGAAGCTCATTTAACCATGTTGAATTTTATATGTATATTAGTTTAACATGTATGCATATAAAGGCATGGGCTTTGCATGGATCTAAAGCTACCTAGCCTATTCATAAAGATTGACATCCTAACGTAGTTTTTATATTTAATTAAAGGCATTTAGTTGATGTATTGAAATTGATGATATATAGACAATGTCCTAAATTTCACTGCTTATAGTTGATGAAATTTTGGTTTAAGAATTTGTGTTTCTAATGTCCAAATCGAATTGTAAGTTTGCCTGGAAACTAGGTCTTACAATCAAGGTGATCACTTTAGCCCATAAAGCATCATTTTTACACTTCAACACTTTGTTCCCTTTTCCAAGTTTCATGCAACTTAATTGATCTACATCTTCCTTGTCAAATACTACATTCAAAAATGTAGTTTTCTTACATCAATAGATCAGGCACTTCATTTATGAAACCAGGGGGCAAAAACTTCATTAGTATTCCATTTCCACTGTTTCTATAACCATTTTCAACTAGGAGATCTTTGTATATTTATATTTCTAATTTGGCTTTCATTTTCTTCCAACACACTGATTTTACATCTATGTACCTCTATCCTTCTCTCGAGTCTAGCAAATACTATGTTTGATTTAATTCCAATTGAATCATCTTCAAAATTATTATCACTCACACTGGTTTTTTGATAACCAATTTCCTTACACTATGCTAATAAGCACAATAAGTGCATTTGAAATGACATGTTGAATATACAGTGTAGGCTCAACATCTTTGTTGACTCGGATCTATTTCATTTTAGAATGCTCGAGGAATCATGGTATTGAGAATTTATTCATATCTAATTGACTATTCTGTTTCTTTGTCTTCAATTACATGCTTTTACTTCATCATATTTTGTTTATTTCTTCATTACTTGTACATCGTAGCTTACAATATCTTTTTTTAGTTGGGTAGAATAAATTAAACGTTTTTATCTTGTCATCATACATGATAAACACATATTTCTTACTTTTATTATTGAGTTTGGTTGCTTGGTCTATTATATGCATATATATTACATTACTAAACATTTTAATATTTCTTGGGCGAGCAAGAAACAGACGTGTATTGCACACTCGACTATGGAAGCGGAATTCATAGCATTAGCTGCTGCCGGTAAGGAAGCAGAGTAGATTAGAGATCTGCTTACGGACATTCGCCTTTGGGATGTACCAATGCCATCAATTCCCATGTATTGTGATAGTGAGGCCACACTATCGAGAATATACAACGCAGTGTATAATGGGAAGTCAAGACATATTGGTCTTCGGAACAATTTTGTGAGACAACTACTTGAAAGTGGTACCATCAAGGTTGTGTATATCAAGACGTGTAAGAACTTGGCTAATCCTCTTACCAAACTTCTGATGAGAGATTTGGTAGTAAATACCACGAGAGCCTGGGTCTAAAGCCACAATAGAATCGTTAGTGATGGAAACCCAAGTTGAACTTAGTGCCCCTATTTCTCAAGTTTAATGGGTAACAACAAAGTCACTTAACGATAGAAGGTACTATCAATTTATTTGATAGATCCATGTGAGGTAAGATAGTATGTCGTTGCCGAGAACGAGGTTGAGATGATGCTCTTAACAAAGTTTTGGAGGTATCTAAGCAACGAGGATGTTGTAAAACTTTTCCTATATGATCTATAGGTGGTGCCGCCTCAAATGAAGATCTGTGTTTTATCTTCTAGAGGGTCATGAAAAAGATTTATAGCGTAGGGCCATATTCGCGCTCAGTGAGAACCTAAAGTCGGTTGGTGATGTGTGGGGGTAAACCGAAGGGGGTAATTATTTCTTGGTTTAATTCCATAGGACACCAATTAATCTGTCTCTTTTTGTTTGTCCACATAAACTGGGTTTAATCTCCGTGACACCTGAGTGACATCATCCGTCATAGTGAAAGGAAACATTCCAACTTGGTCGGGGATTGTTGGAAATTTACAAGTTGTAAATGTGCAAGTTGGTATGTTTATTTCTTGTCCCATATTGGTGGGGGGAAACAACTTTGAGTGACTTATAAGGGTCTTTCCCTTATGGGTCACCAAAGTGGTAGTTGAGCCAGGAGAAGGGCTAAGCCCACACACGCGTCGAGCCAAAACGAAGACGCGAGCTCGTGAACGGGCGCGTTTGAGGCGCGAATGAGCACGTTTGAGGCGCACTTTGCACTTCGCGCGTACGCATCGTTGGTAGGAGCTAAGGAGCTTTTATTTTTAGTTAAGGCCCGGTCCAATGTAGATAGAATTGGAAAACCAACCGCGAGATAAATGTGGATAGAGTCGATCAATAAGCGATTTGGGTTATTTGTGTAACCGGATTCACGAATTGGTGGGGGTCAACCCCATCCCCCGTTTTTTCATTGTTGGTTACGGTTTTAGTCTATAAATATGGTGCTCCTGGTTCGAGTTTAATCATTCCAAAAGCTATAGCTTTTCTCTACTACTAGTTTCTCTACATCTGCTTCTTCTCAAAGCTTCACGTTGATCTGGTTCCATTGATGTTGGCACACCAGATTCATTCTGCATTAAATCCTGGGAATTTACGTTGTAGCTTACAGCAAATAAGAGCGCGTAAAATCCTTTAAGGACAGGAATATATTCCGTGCAGTTCATCATTCGAAGAACGTCATATTACAGGTTGGTTTTCTGTTTTTGCTTGTCTTTTAATTCGTCCGATAACATGACACTCTCTTTCTACCTTTCTTATAATCAGTTTCGATCACGAAAGATCAAACTGGTTTGACCAATAACTTGGTAATAATTAATAATAATTATTTGATTTCTGTTTTGTCTAACCTATTTTCACTATCTTGTCCCCCATTGTTTTTTAAATGCTTCCACTACTTCTCACGTAGATTAGGCATCAAGTAAAGGAGGCCTTTATATACTAATTTTATAAATTCATTTTGGTGAGTCGTGGCAGCAGCGCGTATCCAAATGATGTTTTCCCAATTTGATAATATTAGAGCTTTTCAAATAAAGAGAAAAAGAACTAAACAAATGACAAGATTTTGAATGACAGTCACTCTCTTATATAACATTGAAAAAATATACGTACTTATAAACATATAGGAAATATGAAAAAATATACATACTTATAAACATATAGGAAAAACCGTACGTTTATTGTAGCTATAAAAACAACAATTATTGCTTCAAATTAAGAGTGCAATAAATTATGACTTTCTCTTTCAAAACTTGTCATACCTCTTGGAGATAAACTCCAAACGATATGAAAATAAATCATTATAAACTATACTTAAGTGACACTGAATCTGTAACTTGTATGTTTGATTTGGTTAACTTTGATCCATCAAATTTTCATTGAACAAACGCCTCAAATCAAAATTTATTTTTTATTACAACAATTGCAAGAGAGTGTTAAAGGATATTATAAAGTTTGCTAAATTTGCGTACCTTGCCTTCAAGTTTCTTAACAACCTCAGTATAGCTTTCATTTTCAATCGGCTTAAAAATAGGTTGAATCTTGAAAGGTAATTCTTGTAACACCAAGCAGAATATAGCTATGGAAAATCCTCCTTTCACTTTACCATCTTTGCTGATATCTATGAATTCAGGGAAGGCTGATTTCTTTGGCACGCATACATTAAACAACTCACTCATATTTGGATGTAATGTTTTGTTGGTGTTATTCTTCCAATTTGCCCCTAAAATATCTTTATTGAAAATAAACTATTAGATTGTTAGCATATTTAATATATAGATGCTGATAGAGTTGTACAGATAGCTTTATGTCTTGTACATAGTTAGTTAGTTAGGTTGTTAGCTTGTATTTAGTTTAAAAGACTGTTAATGAGAAGGAGTTAGTAGTTTTCCCCAAATTCGTTTCAAATCACAATTTCATGGTATCAGAGCAAATCGCTTGATCCTGCTCATTCTTCATTGTCATTCATCGTTCTTGATTCATCATTCTTTCAATCATTCTTCATTCATTCTTTTTCATCGATCTTTCAATTTCGTTCTTGATTTCATTTCGTTCAACTTCATCATGCCGAACGGTGATTCAACACCATCTTCACTTGCTTCAAACACAATTGATGCATCTAATCCACTATATCTTCATCCATCTGACAATCCAGGTATGATTTTAGTCTCGAAACACTTTGACGGATCTGGATTTGGTTCTTGGAAGCGAGCGATGTCAATCGCTTTATCAGCAAAGAACAAACTAGGTTTTGTTG
>BJCO01372424.1:0-14581 GCA_018326465.1 Flaveria floridana | reverse complement strand
GTAGTGGCAGGTGTCGGATCCAAGAGTGAGTTGAACATGGTTCCTTATGTTGGAGACGGTTGTTGCGGGGTGAAGGGAGGAGGTGGCGGTGGTTTTTGCGTCGCTGGTTTTGGCCATGGTGGTTGTTTATGGAGCGGAGAGCAGGGAAGGGCCAGTGAGGAAGGATGGTAGGCGGCTGTTGAAGGAGGAGAGAAAGAGGGCGGGAGGTCGACGGCAATGGAGAGGCCGACGGCAGCAGGGGAGAGCCCGGTGCTCTGATACCATAATAGAATAGGTTCGATGATCTCTCCCCTTGTCATTGTATTCATATATATAATTACGAATATTACAGTTTAGAACCTCTAATAATAATAATTAATACAAATGTCTAATACTCTAATATCTATGAAATAAAACATTCACGTGTAACTATATTATATATGTGAAAGATTATAAAGATGTTGGTTTCCCATATACAATTTATGTATGTTGCCTGTGGATTAACCAAGACCACTGTACTGTGTCAATGAAATAACATGTACACATATAACTATATTATAAATGTGTTCACTTATATTTTTATAATGTTTGATAAACTTGATGAGTCAACATGTCTTCTGGTAGTTTTGACCCCCTTCCTTATGAATGGGTTGATTGGGGTTATGTTTTCTTTTTCACCAGTCAAACGGATAAGTTATATGAAAATATCTATAGAGGAAGCAGTTGAACAAATAAAAAATCGTCTAAAGTGTGAGTTTTAATGCACAAAAACCTCCCAAGTCCTAAATCATTTTATTCATTAAATTAATATCCTATTTGTATCATACTTGACACAAAAATTGATTATAGCAAATATTTCAGAAGTTCTGGTCAAAAAGTGGTTTGGTTCAGCCCAACTTAAATTTACTTGTACCAGAATTACCTGTTACCCAACCCATCCAAATGAGTTATCTGATCTCCAAATTTTCTTCTTTTTTCTCTTTCAAGGCATATTGTGGGCTTAGCGGGCCCTCCAGGAGCTGGAAAGACCACCATTGCTTCAGAGGTTGCTAAACGTGTAAACAAATTATGGCCTCAAAAAGCATGTTCATTTGATTCTCAAGTTGAACCCCCACAAATTGCGGTAGTTCTTCCCATGGATGGTTTCCATCTTTATCGTCATCAACTTGATTCAATGGAGGTTCACCTTATAATCTCTCCACTTTTATGCTAATTAGAGTGTGCATAGATTTGCATTTTGAAAAATTATTTGGACTCGCACTCACGATAGTCTATTTTCAATGTTTGGATAAATATATCATAGCTTCTGATAATCTGATTATTTAGGGGTCAAATAATCAGTTTCATGCTATATGCTACAATATCAATTATCAGTGGGTAAAATAAAACTACCTAATTAACCGTTCTTTTATCCTAATCTGAGATGCCTTTACTTCCATTTCACAACACCTTCTCTCTCTGTTTTTCTTTTGGTCTCTAATACTGTCCTTTTTTAGACAATATATTTATTAATTTCTTAAATAATCAGAATTTCCACAACTCTTGGTTGTTGATTATCTAATTGTCACAACTTCAAACAGCAAAAGCAGATCCAAACACCAACTCCTTCAAGTTATTTTGTTACAAATTATTATTTGATTCTGATTATTCAAAATGACAACCATTTCAAATTGCATATCAAGAGACTCAGTACCTTATGCAACTAGCAATTCATTGTCAATTCTGATTTCCTTACTGTTCAACCTTTTTTAGGATCCGAAGGAAGCCCATGCAAGAAGGGGAGGTGAGCTTTTTCTCTCATATCACATCAGTTGTTTCAAGATGTTTCAATCACTTTGATAATCAGCATTTTTTATGTTGCTTAATCAGCTCCATGGACGTTTGCTCCTGATTTATTCTTTAAATGTTTGAAGACCCTGAGGGAGCAGGTAATTGTGCCTTGATTATATCAACATTACTGGTTTCCATTGAGTAAATTTAGAGGTCAACAATTCAAAACAGACTCGAGTTGAAACGAAGTATTCTTAGTGCAGATCCGAATGGATTGAGTTATAATGGGGTTGGCCCATAAAACCTTTTTGTCCATTTAAAAAGTATATATATTAGTGAATTCATTATGATTAGAATAATAATATACATCTTCAAATAATCCTTTTAACATATCGTACGCGTTAAAACTAGACTTTAGCCGACTTTCAACCCCTTTCACAGAGTCCCTTTTTAAGCTATTTTTTGTGTTTGACCCGCTTAAGATCAAACACAAACAACCTTTCAAGGGGTGGTGCAGTGGTAAGCACTTGAATCTCCTCTAGCAGAGGTCTTAGGTTCGAATCCCACTTTCATAGGTTTCCTGCCATAGTCTCTTAAAGGCCACCTGCCAATGCAAGCTGCAATTTACCTAATCTTGTTGGTAGCAGGGTATCGACGGGTCTGTGTCAGTTTTACCGGTAATAGATTCTCACGGACAATAAAAAAAAATGTCAAACACAATCAAATCTAACATTCATAAGTAAATGGGTCGAATTGGCACCTGCACTTTTATGTATTTGCCTATATATTTTTCTTTTCGTTAATAGTAGATTTGATGATTGATTACTACAGGGGTCAGTTTATGCTCCGTCATTTGATCACGGTGTTGGAGACCCGATAGAAGATGATATTTTTGTAAACGTTCAGTATGAATTATATTCCTGCCAGATTATACTTCACCTACTTTCTTAATAGATTAGTTGAAGGTTATATATTTGCTTAATTTTCTTTACACTCCTTTGTTCATGCTATTCTATTTGCAGGCACAAGGTTGTAATAGTGGAAGGAAATTATTTACTCCTAGATGAAGATAGTTGGAAAGATATATCATCGATGCTTGACGAAAAATGGTAAAAACTGTTATGTGTTAAATGCTATTTTTCATATGGAATTTTGTTTTGGATGATCTATGTAGAGGTCCCAGATGGGTCATTTTGGACTATACTTTCTCTCTTAAAAACGGATTGAATGGATCAAACTCAAAAATGAGCCCAAGTGTATTCACAATGCGTAAGCGCATAAAACTGCCTGAATTGTTATACTATCAAAAATAGAATATCGTTGATAACAATATGGTATCTTTAAGTCATATTCATAACTTAACTATTTATTATGTTCATGAACAGAAAACAAAAGAAGTGTGCGGGCTGACCCAACCATCTTTGACCCACACTAAATTTGCCCATTTTACGAGCTACCCACGATCCCTACCCACCCATTTTGCCGCCTTTAGTTCTAGGGAACCAAAAGTTCTATCCAAAAAAGTCCAGACTCATAGTAGCTCTAATTTTACTTTTTATGACTAGAGATTAGTCGAATATAATACGGATTGAAATAAAGTTATATAAATCTATGAAGTGTGGTCATCTGGTTTCAAATTTTTTGAAGGTTTGTTGATGTTGACATTGACATAGCAATGGAACGAGTTTTGAAGAGACATATATCAACTGGTAATCACCTTTTCTTCAGGTTCCACATGCATGTGCACATGAAAGATTGTTACATTTATAATAAAGGTGTATTTTCATCTCTTTGTTAGGTAACACCCCAGAACTTGCCAAACAGCGGGTAAGCAACTACTAACTAGAGCTGGCAATTTCAACGACAAAGTGTAAAATCCAAAAATTCACCTAAAAAGGAAACGGGTCAAACAGACCAAGCTTATTAAACCGGCCGAGACTTTAAAGTCAAGTTTTTGACTTTTAAAGCAGCATGGTTAAAATAATATTAATTCATCAATCATATTTAACCAAGCTGATATTTTATGGAAAGAAATTTGGATAGTAAGTGATTCGTGCCAATGCGTCCTGACGACCCGTTTAATCACCCGACCCTCCGTTTTCCTCCTTGACTACAATACTCTTGCATTTCCACTTACTTGACATAAATTTACATGCAGATCGAGTACAATGACAGGCCAAATGCAGAACTTGTTTTTAAGTCAAAGAAAAATGCAGATTTGATAATCAAATCCGTTTCTCTTTGAAGGTAAAACTCCCCTTTTTGCGATGCGGATAAAGGTTCTGTATCGAACGTGCCCATATGTGTGTGTGTGCGCGCTTGTTAAATTTGATATGAAATGGTTGGAAAAAGAATGAGACTTCATGTTTTTGTTCAAATATTCAGTTTTGCATTCCTGTGGTTTATTGGGCTGGGAGGTTAAAAGGGCTATATACTAGTAAAAATACCCGTCAAGCTGTGAAGTTTTCGGTAGAATATAGTGCATAATAAATTTCACAAAATGCACATCAACAAAGCAGAAACTTCCCAAAAAGATATCCGCATTTATGCGTGTTTTGTGGCAGCCGGATTTGGAGTAAAATTTAGACTGAAACATAGATATTAAAAACTACGGAAGGTGTATGCTTGGATTTTAAGAGTTACTATTGATTTATGCAAATATGAAAACTAATTTATAAATAAATGAGAACGATCAATTTCATAAGCCTTTTGATTTAGTTGATGTGGATTCACCACCGGTACAAGTTTTACATATCTGGATGAAATTTGTAGATATTTTGTAAAAATTTACTTCAACGTATATTTAAAAGAAATGTTTTTGAAATTTAGAGAAATAGTTATTTTAATTTGGAAAAAGTTAATTTTCTTTTTTTTAAATAAACCTTTTTGTTGATTTTTATACATTTCAATTTTTTTTGTAATTTTCATAAACGAGTTATATTATTTATTTATGGATTTTTTTAGTTTTTGCAATACATTTATTTTTTCTTATAGAAAGTGTTTTTGAAAAACCTTATCAAAATAAAAGAATTTTCTGAAGGTAGAATACGATATGTTTTTAAACTTTTTTTTTTTGTTTGTTTTTGTTGAGAGATTGATATGACAAGTAACAAGATGACATGTTTATCCTAACCCAAATGTATATTAATTAGCAAAAGGAGTGAATGAGATAGAATTGTCCGCTTAACTTTGGCCTAACGATTAAAATATAATAAAAGAGTGAACTTGAAAATCCAAGTTAACTACATAAATGGTCTCAATAGTTTGTTGTGTTCATGACTTTAATATCTAAAATTTAAAAATTGTAGGTTTGAATTACATTCGTGTATTTGCATGACATTCTGACATTGTTAGTTTTCTATAATACATTTATTGTATGGATAAGGCTGTTCATATATTATGTGTGAGTTGTAAACTTGTGACCCAAAAGTCCATAGCTTCACCCATATGGATGGGACTTGTATATAATCCATAAATCTTTATAGCTTTGATATGTCTTTTATGTTTTCATTTCTTCTTAATCGTAATTTTATTGTTGCTTTAATATGAAGTGAAACCTATATATCACTTAACTTTCTTTCTTCATCCACAAGATCATATTATCAGAAAATTCGCGAGACTCATCTAATACCTTGTTAAGTGATAACCAACTAGATTAAGCAAATCACAACTTGCTCTGCACATGTCATCTAAAAGTTACGATAGAAAACGAGTAGCTTGTTAGTTAACACGTGTTTGATGTTGTGTCTCCTTATAACAAACATACATAGATCATGGGAATAAAGATTAGAATTCGTGATTATTACAAAAGGTTAAAAGACTACCACCAAGTACTTTTTGTCACAAGGAGGTAAAAACACTTTTTTTACGTAAAAAACCATCCAAGATGTTTACTATGAAAGTAATTATCTAAAATTGGTATTTATAACAACCTTTTATAATATACTTTATTTAAAAGCAACATCATATTATAAAACTTTGGAAAATTTACTATGAATGTTATAAAGGCATAAAATGATGAAAACTACAATTTCTACGCCAATGTAGTAAGTAGTTGCGCAAGAGTCAAGACTAGCATAATTAACCGACAACAAGGATCAATAATATCAAACGTAATCGAACGTAATATCTTTTGATTTGTAAAGCAATATACAATATGATAATTATTTATAATTAAAATATTAAGGGTCAAATTTTAAATTGAAAATTATAGATTATTATATATTTAAAAGAAAATTCATGTTCAATCATATTTATATTATAACTAGGATTGAAACCCCGCGTGTTGTCACGGGTTCTTCTTGGAATGTCATGGTAACCATATTAGTTTAAAATAGCAATAAATCATCAATATATTTATTTTATAACCGGACCGGTCAACGAACCGGACGTTTTATTGGTTCACTGGTTGAACCGGTTAGAACGGTCAAACATGATGCATAAACTGAGCAATATTATTAGCAATACTAAAACAAAATATTAAAGATATAATTAGAGGAAAAAAAATATAAACCGTGTATAATGTAAAGTTGATTAAAACTAAAACCAATTAAATATATGTTGTATTAAAATATGAGCACTTAATCTAAAAAACTATAACATAACTAAATTATGTGAAGATAAAATAGCAGTAATAACTTTGGATTTAAGTCACTATAAATTGATTTTAATATATTTTGGATTTACAATTTCACTTGTTCCGTGAGTTATTTTCTCATTCCTTCACTATTGATTATTCTACACCTCGAGACGAGAAGAGAAAAGGAAAGTGCCGGCGATTGACATCCTTGAATCCACCTTTGACTTATTGTCGAATGGAGAAGAACAGTGTTGTCTACCCAAAACATTCTTTTATCATAACAGATAGATTTAAAATGATCAAATACCACAAAAAAATAAACATACTGTTAGTTTTTTTCTTACAAAAGTCATTGTATAATTTTTTATACGTAAAAAACCAACATATTTTCTGTTTTATCTTATAAAAGTCTTTCAACAGTTTTTACACAGCATATAAAAAACCAACATACTTTTTTGTTTTTCCATATAAAAACAACTCAACAAATATTTACACATCAAGTTCACTTCATTTGTTATAACTTATATGAGTCGAGCTTGAGCTCCCACAACTTAAACAATCCGAACTTGGTAACCTATTATTAGTCGATATCTTTGTACATATGTTTTATATTTAGACTATGATTGTATTTAGATTTGGTACATATCTGTTTCCTTATTGATAGGTCTTGTACTCCCTGTATAATGGGATTGATATTTCATGAATCGGGACAAGAGAGATTTTACCCTTGATATCATACGCGTTTACCTATAACTTAAACGAACCACGTAGGGGTGGAATATACAAATAAAGTGATCGGTTCAAAAGTTGTTTTAGTTTCTTTTTATATTTGCGCAATTCTAAAAAGTGAAGTGACTTAAATGTGTAAATAATTATTGAGGGGGTTTTATGTGAAAAAACATGAAAGCATGTTGGTTTTTTATGTGCAAAAACTGTTAAATGATTTTTATGAGATAAAACAGAAAATATATTGGTCTTTTAAGTTATGATAATTCTTTATAATTAAAATATTAAAGGTCAAAGGGAATTTTAAATTGAAAATTATAAATTATTTTATATTTAAAAGAAAATTCATGTTCAATCATATTTATATTATAACTAGGATGAAACTCCGCGCGTCGCCGCGGGGTCTTCTTGGAACGTCATGGTAACCATATTAGTTTAAAATAGCAAGAAATCATCAACATATTTATTTTATAACCGGACCGGTCGACGAACCAGACGTTTTATTGGTTCACTTGTTGAATCGGTAAGAACGATCGAACATGATTCATAAACTGAGCTATATTATTAGCAATACTAAAACAAAATATTAAAGAAAGAACTAGAGGAAAAAAAGAATATAAACTGTGTATAATGTAAAGTTTATTAAAACTAAAACCAATTAAATATATGTTGTATTAAAATATGAGCACTTAATCTCAAAAACTATAACATAACTATATTATGTGAAGGTAAAATAACATTAATAACTTGGGATTTCAAAGTCACTATAAACTGATTTTAATACATTTTAGATTTACAATTTCACTTGTTCCGTGAGTTATTTTATCATTCCTTCATTATTGATTATTCTACACCTCTAGGCGAGAAGAGAAAAGGAAAGTAAACAAATACTATAAAAAACAAATATACTTTTAGTTTTTATCTCACAAACGTCACTATATAATTTTTTATACGTAAAAAACTAACATACTTTTTGTTTTATTTTATAAAAATCTCTCAGCAGTTTTTGCACAGCACATAAAAAACTAACATACTTTCTATTTTTTCATATAAAAACAACTCAACAATTATTTATACATTAAATTCACTTCATTTGTTATAACTTATATGAGTCGAGCTTAAGCATATAACTTAAATGAACCAAGTAGGGGTGAAATATACACGCAAACAAAACAATCGGTGCAAAAGTTGTTTTAGTTTCTTTTTAGATTTGCGCAATTCTAAAAGGTGAAGTAACTTAAATATGTAAATAATTATTGAGGGGTTTTTATGTGAAAAACAGAAAGTATGTTGGTTTTTTTATGTGCAAAAATTGTTAAGTTTCTTTTATGAGATAAAACAGAAAGTATGTTGGTCTTTTACGTGCAAAAATTTGTACAGAGTTATGTTGGTTTTTTATGGTATTTACCCATTTTGTTTTGTGAAAATATGTATTATTACAAGTTTAAAAGGTGATATATATAATTTGAGAAAGCATTTCACGCCCCTTTACAACTCACATAAGCTTTAACACTCGGGGTGTTGATGTATACCCATGGCCTAAGTGTATCCAATCACTGTTCCGAACCAGTTAGATGGTATCTTGATCGTTCACTCCACGCCAACGTCCGTGAGATGGACAAGCTCAATCGCATATCGTCTAATTTATATTTTTAATACACTTTTATGAATCAAAACTCAAAAGACATTCATTGTCCCGTGGTTTGAACATCATGTTGATACCCATAGACAACGGGCATCTATATAATTATCATGATCATGACCATCATAGCTTTAGTAACTTGTACTACATGCAGCAACACATGTACCCCAAAAGTGAATCATATTATCAAATAACAATTATGTATTGGGCCCAATGTAACTGGGCCACAGGAGACATAAAGAAAAATAAGGAATAATTATGGGGCCCAAATTTGATCAAGTCCAAATCCTTTACACGTGTTGCCACTCCACTATTAATATCGGTCCAGCTAATTACAACTTTACGTGTCTATCAAGTAGTTATTGTAAGTTTGTAACCAATTAATTTAAACTAAAATAATGAATAAGTTACATGTTTGTGGACACATTTTTGATATGACGCCTAAAATGTTGGAACCACTACAACTTCAACTTGTACTTAATGTGGACCAAATGAGGGAGATTATTTTAGCAAAAATATTGAGATATTATAGTTGTCTTTTTTACATAGACGTGTTTTAATACAGAACATGTTTTAAGCGAGTTATTGTTAGAACCGCGTATACATGTATAAAATAGTGCTCGGAGGCTTAAGCGGAATGAGAAAGAGAGTCGAGTAAGCGGTTACGTGACTGCTTTATGTATCAAAACAAACAAACAAACAAACATACCCAGTGTATCCCACTAAAGAGCAGGGTCTGGAAGGGGTATATGGTGGCAAGTCTTTCCTCTATCTTGAAAGATAGAGAGACCGCTTATGAAGAGACCCCTGACTCGTTAACAAAGGCAATAACAATAACAATCATAATACAAATCATACAACACAAAGGTAGATATGACATGAAGAATTAGATAATGCGCTCATAAAAAAAACGGCATGTAACACCCAAAAAAGGTAGATGAGGAAAACTACACCTAACGTGTGGGGTCCGGTCATATGTCACCGTATACCCATCCCACCCACAAAACCCACTGACTGCTTTATGTATCACTGAAAACGAAATGTGCAATTATTTATGCAGTTCTTGTGATTCATTATTTAAATTTGGTTGCGTTAAACGTCTCTCTATGTGTGTATATACATATGCATATCAGTTTATTGACACATTTCTTTTTATTTCAAGTTCAAAACAAGCTAAAACATTTTTAGTTATAACTAATAAGAACGAGATATTGATTCTCAACATAGGCTAGGCCATGCCAGGCATTAATCGAGCTATAAATGAATTCATCGATGCTCAATTTGACACAGCCAGTGCAATCCGACAGTTTCCAGTTCAACCCGATACTATGCTAAACCAGTTGATTTATTAACTCCCAACACAACCCTTTGAAACCGAATCAAAGTCCCCATCAGTTTCTAATTTAGTTAGATCACTGCTGATTCGATCCGGTTAATTTCTAACTTTTAAAAAAGAGCATATTTTTTTTATGGGTCCTACAAGAAGTGGTGAGTGTCACCGTCATCGACCAAATGGGGCCCAACATCACATGGTGTATTTTCATACTTTTAGGGTGTGTGATCCAACGACCAGGATTTAATCTCGTAAATTGATCATAGCCGTTGTCCGGCAGGACCATGGGATTCCATGCGCCTTTGTCTATCCTATGTTTCCTTCTTTCTTAACACCAGACCAAACTTGCTCCTCTTTTCACCGACATATTTACCTGTATTATCAAACAACATGTTTCCTCTTACGCCAAACCTTATACGCGCTTCTCACGCGCGTGCACTCAAAACCTCACAATTTCTTTACTTATTACTAAATAATAAAAAACATAAAAACGTTAGATTAATCAAAATTATTACTTATTGACGAATAATAATTTATACTAATAATTTAATTAGTGACGCTTTCAACTTTCATTTTATGTTATCAATAACAATACTCGTAATATAATTTTCACTTATTTACAATTAATTTTTATCTGATGTCACTAACAATAATGATCGATTATAAACAATTTGTAGAAACATTGAAAAAGACATGCAAATCGAATATGAATATACGATAATTATGCTACCAGACTGCCATTGATAACAAAAATGAAAGTTTCATGTGGTAGTGATCAAATTAATAGTATGGGTTGTCATCGACTAATATATAATAGATTGGATTATTACAATCAATTTTTGGAACGAAAAATAGTTCACATGTTTCATTAATATTATGTCTTGTTATTAGAAAAATATCAAAGTATCAAAAGTTTTTAATCTTTTGTTCACATCAAACTCGCTGAAATTGCATTATAAATGATGAAACTGTTTTATAGATGCTATTTTTTGTCATCAACTTTGAACATAAAATACAGAAATATATAGTATATGAGAAATGGCCAAATAAAACTGAATTGTCCAAACATTAACTTTATACAAAATTATTTACATGGTTGAATTACATAAGATCGTTGGATAGGATCTTGAATTTGAATAAATTAATACTAAGTTTTGAGACCTGATCTTAAACAAAAAATATATAACTATGTTATAAGCTTGGTTTTAAGATATGTGAGGTTTTAAGATATGTGAATCGAGATGATAAGTTTCCGAGCCAAAACACATCGCTTTGTTGTATCATGATGCGCATTAATATAGTTATATAATTATTTTTATATTTTTCATAATCATAGGTTTCTATCATTTCTTACCCAAAAATTGGCTATAATCTGTGTCAAATATAAAATTTTTCCAAACTTAACTTTATACACTTTAAGACTGTCTACGTTTCGACACACGCCCACTTTTTGACATACATTTTATTCAGAAATGAGTTAGGTCAAATATAAAACGTTTTAATAATTATTTTTATATACGCTTTGAGTTGACATACGTTTCGACATTAGTTTGTTTGGAATACGTTTTCATTTACTATACGTTTGGACGTAAATTTAGTTCGGAAAAAGTCGGAGAGATTGTAAGTCTACGTAACAACATTAATTTTGTTTGAAAAACAGTCAGGTCAAATATTAAACGCTTTTGTTTCACTGTATATATTCAAGCTACTCTACGTATTGATGTAAAGTTAATCCGGTAATAAGTCGGATAGATTGTAGTTTATACTTTATCACGTCACGTACAATATCGCGACAACGCGGCGACTGGTAATAAAACCTAATTTATATAAAAATTTGACAACTTTTTTTCTCAAACTTTCACGCTCGCGAGTATGGAAGTTAGCATGAATATTTTTAGCAATAAATCCATGCACAAAGAGAATAAGTCACCTAAATCATGTCCCCAACCCTAACATTTCTATTTCTATATAAAACTCCACCACCACCACCACCACAACTCACACTCACAAATTAACCAACCAATTCTCCAATCTCTCAAACAACCACCGTCAACACTCGCCGGAGATCCACCACTTCCGATCAACCACCGTCACAAGTAGTGATCATATATACATGGAGCAAAACACCACCACTTTGGATCTTTTTAAGGATGTTGATCTTGCAACCGAGCTCCGGTTAGGGTTACCGGGTTCCGATGACCAACCGGAGATGAAAAGCAGCCTTTCCGGCAACAAAAGAAGCTCATCGGAGATGGGATCAACCGCCTCCACCGATGAAAATCAATCAAGATTCTCACCACCCACCAAGTAAGTAATTACAAGTTATATATTATAACTCCTCATGTAATGATGCATAGCAGGCAGTGTTTTCAGAACCTGATCAGACGGATTGATTGAATGATCGTATCACAAATCAAACACATGACCGGCCTGATTGTGTGTAGTTAAACCGCTTTCGTTTAAAAATATCTGAATACCAGTCGGATCGTGGACCAGACTAGATCGTTCTAATGAAATTTAAACTTTTTTGATCGTGTAGTTCTTTTTAATTTTAAAATGCCATTTAATAATATAAATATTACTTTAAACTTCATATGTATTTATTCAAAACTTCATAATAAATAATATATTATTATAATTCACTTTAAATTTGTTACATAATTATATATGTCTAACTCTTATATCGGGCATGATTGGTTATGACTTTTCAAAACTACTTACGACTTTTTGGAGGGGTAAAAGACAAAAATACCCTTTCAAAAGTCAGCAAAAGTTAAAAATTTTAATTTTTAGTAAATTTTTGAGGGGCATTTTTGACTTTTTACCTCTCAAAAAGTCGGAAGTAAAACGTCAGAAGTAGTTTTGAAAAGTCATAGCCAAACATGACCATTATTTATAAGGTTTTTAATTTGGATTTTAAAACCGTTCCTACCAGGGAACAAACAAAGTGTCTGATTAGATATTCGGTCCGGTTCTGAAAATATTGATGCAAACTAGCCATACGATAAGTTTAGGGTTTTGATGGTATGTATATTGACGTGTAGATATTATTTATTTCAGGGAACAAGTTGTCGGGTGGCCGCCGGTGAGATCTTACCGAAAAAACAAGATTCAGGCGAAGAAAACGGAGTCGGAGATCGGATCGGGGATGTATTTGAAAGTAAGCATGGATGGAGCTCCATATTTGAGGAAATTAGACCTTAAAATGTACCAAAGTTATGAAGAGCTCATGAAGGGTTTGCAAGAGATGTTTAAGTGCATCATTGGGTTGTACTCTGAGAGAGAAGGGTACAATGGATCACAGCATGTTCCTACTTATGAAGATAAAGATGGAGATTGGATGCTTGTTGGAGATGTACCATGGGATATGTTTATAAGTTCTTGCAAAAGACTAAGGATCATGAAGAGTTGTGAAGCTAGAGGGTTGGGTGTATAAAAATATCCAAATTTATAAAAAAAGATTAAAAAAGTTGAAGATAAAAAATATATATATATATATAATTGAGGGTTTTCAATCTTTGAAGAAAGATTCAAGGAGCAAGATCTTGGAGTTCTTTGAATTTTTCAGGAAGTTAGGGGAAAAGTATACATATTTGTTTGTGATCATGTAACATTTTTTTAAAGTTTTTTTTTGATGTTATATGGAAGTAAATATCGATACACATGTATAATTTTCTTGTGGACATATGTGTTTGTTTGGTTATTAATCTAACTAGTGTTATGATCCAGACGCGCGTTGCGCGTCTTGGGAACGCAGTAAAGCTATGTATAAAATTGGAATGTTTAACGTGTGGCTCAAAACTAATGGCAAGTTGTGGCTGCACATTGGAAATAGTTGCCAAGCCAATGCAACCGGTACCAGTTTTCATGTATCATCATAGCCGTGCAACAACCAAAAGCAACAACCTCAAATGAATACCATTATTATCGACATCCAACCCAACCCAAGAATCGGTCCCTAATAATCCTCATCGGCGTCAAAAAATTAAACGGCACAACATCCTTCGCCAACTGACTTTCCATCCTCGACACATTCTCCTTCACCTTCTTGGTTATGGCTTCAATCCAAGGATGAGACCGCCCCAAACAAAACGGGTCATCCTTAATCTCCTTATTCAACATTCTAAGCACTCTTTTGGCGTCCCCAACCAACCCCACCTCAGGCTTCCGAAGCTCAATCTCCCCTTCATCCACATCAACCAAGATAAACTTAACATCCTTCGACCACTTCGGAGGCTCCCCAAAGTGAAACAACCAGTTCAACCGCGCCCCAACCACCACAGCAACATCACACTGCCCAATCGCAAGCGAGCGCGCAGCAGTAGCCGCGAGCTCATCGGTATCGGCCAACAAACCCTTACCCATCGGCATAGGCAAAAACGGGATCCCGGTCCTCTCAACCAAATTCTTGATCTCATCTTCAGCCCTAGCTAAAGCTGCACCTTTTCCAAACACAATCAAAGGCCTCTCAGCTTTCCTAATCAACGAAATCGCCTTCGCGATATCATCATTACTCACACTCTTCATCTGTTCTACCTTTCGCCTACTTACA
>BJCO01372421.1:0-13306 GCA_018326465.1 Flaveria floridana | reverse complement strand
GTTTAATATAAATTTTATAGATTTTCTCTTAAAAAACCCAAAATTCACACACTCTCCCCCATTCCCCTCTCCCCGCCCTCGCCGCCCTCATCACCACCCTCACCGGAGTTCCTCATCTCCGGCGACATAACCACCGATTCAGAGAGCGACGATGACGAGAACACAGATCTGAACCACCGCACGTCGCCAACCACCACCACAAGCCGCGACGTTGATAACGATGATGTGAACCACCGCACGTCGCCGACCACAGATCTGAACCACCGCACACGACGTTGATAACGATGACGATGATATGGATGATGTCGGTCGGTCACAGCCCACAGATCTTCTCCACCGGCCGTCGCCGACCACCACCCTTCACAGACCACAGATCTGACTCGGGTCAGATGCAAGCTCACGTCTGACCGCCTCTTTCTCATTAAGAGATATCTAACCAAACGCACTTAATTGACCCATGTCTGACCGAGTCAGACATTAAGGTCTGACCAGCCTCATTTAGAGGCAAACAAACAGCCCCTAACAGTAATTTCACTTATTTGTCGTAAACGAGTCTCAAATTCTTGACTTGAAAACAAATCTTACTACATTATTAACTTCTATCTATTAATTAATTTCGACTTCCCATCGAATAACACAGATGCATACATATTACATAATGGTAAGATTCGAATTGGAGAAAGAAATTCAAAAGTTTAATTATTACACTTCCTATAAGAAATAGAAATAGAAGAGCAGGCTATAGAAATAGAATGGAGTCGTCTCTTTCTTCATTGCATCCTTCCACCTTCAGACACAATGTCAATCGCAAATTCAACTCTCACCCCTTAAATCCAACGACAGAAACCCCACCATTTTAAGTCCAAATTTCACATCGCTTTCTGGGTTCCTTGTGGTACTAACTAACTAACTATATACATGCTTCAAATCAAGAGATGAATTTGCTCATACCCGTGTGACTTTTGTCTTTTCAAGAGGGAGATAAGAGATTAGAGATGCTCCTCGTACACAACTTTCAGCCAAGAATTCAATTTTTCTCCAAGATTTCTCGTTCCAAGAGGTCAGACATGATCAATTCGACTCCTTTTAACTTCATGTTACATTATACTGTTATATTGATTGTAATCTATTCTCTATCGAACTTAATTCAATGAGGGTGTCTGCGTATTGTAGATTTGGCTGTTTAAAACTCTGCATTTTAACAAACAGGTGGTGTGCAACAATAACTTTATAAGTATTTTGGTTTTTCTCCGCCCTTTTAAGCAAGAATTACATCCCATACCAGTGTATTTTCTTATTAATTGGATTATGGAAGATGTGGGATTTGTGTAATGTTATAGAAGATGAGAGATTGAGTTTACTAAAGCAATGATGATGGGTAGATGCAATATCTTAATTCATTTTGCTAGGGTGGTTTTAGGGCCCTTTTCATGTTTAGGATTTGAAGGTGTTTTTATATTTCATTGTGTTCACATATCTGAACTGCACTGAAAGGAAAGATCTGACATCTTTAAATCTTCATTATCAATACATGTTTCCTATCCTTGTTGCGCATTCTTCATATGTAGACATTTTATGATATATTTTGGATCCGGGATTTTGATCAGGGGATCTGTTTACAATTATAAGTTTTTAATTTTATTTACACGACAAAATGCTACAATTGTTTTTGTTGTTGAAATGTTTTATGGAACAAACATGAAAAAATTAAAGGGTTAGTTTTCATGAGTTGGATATCCAGAGAGTCATGGAGTGTCAGTGCAGTTTTCCAGCTCAGATTTCCTCATTCTTTACAGAGTTAAAAAATTGGTGTCACACTTACCCGTTTTATAATGTTTTCTTAATGTGTATGGTTGAATATTTTCAAAGAGCATCATTATTCCTCATATTGCACTTAGAAGCAATATAGATTGCTTTTTGACTCTCTTTCCCTTTTTCTGAATGTTCCACTTATACAAAAGAGACTAACTGTATTCAAATTTTTGGTGATGTTACATATAGACATAACACGTTGTGCCTGCAGTCCCACGCTGAATCTAAACACTTACATTAGGATATTAACTTATTGTGTATAATGCTATATAATAATATGGATACGAACTTCCATCATTTATAAGTTTAAATCCTGAAAATTAGTGAGACAGTCAATAAGATAAATATATTTTATCAAACAAATTATAGAAGTTCGATTCTTTTATTTATTTTGTATTGATAGTAGCAAAAATAGCATCATAGAAAATCATCCAGGCAGTTATGATGATTTTTACTCTAGATTAGCATGGTTCAGGAAGATTATTTCTTGGTTACAAAGTTATAAAACTACTAATTTTTTTAGATCATTATAGAAGAACTGAAACACTTTGAATAAATTGAATCACTGTTTTAAAGAATGAGCTCGAAGCTTGTAATTAATTTAAATCTTAAAGCTGCACTCACGAATAAACCGTATTTTGATTTCAAATGTACTTATTTGGATGCACTAACTGAATGTTGGACATTATTTTGGTGAAAGGTTGGCATCTTAACATAATAGCATATATATTTTGCATTCTGAGCAAAGTTGTATTCATAGTTTTGCACGTGGAGAAAAGTTGTATTCATGGTTTTGCATTCTGAATATGATTAGAATCTGAACCTGATTCTGATCTGATGCTCTCAGAGAATCAATCCCGTTACCATGTAGTTGGATCCATTCTTCAGCCTTATGTGCAAATACCATGTTCAGGAATTATCGAGGTGAGTTTCTTTTTATTAATCTAGAATTACAGCCTTTCTTATCACGATTTGAATTAATTTGTATGAAATTTTTTTGCAATACCCTTTTAAGTTGAATCTAAATGGCGATGTATCGATATTTACCCATTTACTTATGAACAGGTGGATTGGTTGTGTTTTACCTCAGACTGTTCAAATAAAAAAATTTGCTTTACGGGGAATAAGAAAAATGAGTTGAAAGTCACTTAAAGCCTATTTGTAATTCGTACAACCTTCTAAATCATTTATCTAATGACTTTGATGATTATATTTATGAGTCTCTTTTTATTTTCATAATTAACATATTAGTTGTTTATAAAATATATTTAAAGATGGACAAGAAGCGTAGTGGGTCCACCCAACCCGACCCTTGATGTATACTACAAATGACCCATTTCAACCCGAATGTGTTACGTTGCAATCCTATCTTGCCATCTCTAACTAGTAGCATGAATCATCCTTTTTTTAAGACTTATTTCTTAACTTTTATGTGATGACTTTCATACGTGTTTCTTACAATTCTTTCTTTTAGCAGAGAAATTAGAGTTCAACAAAATAAAAGCATTGCACAAGATGGGTTTTGAGATTAAAAGTCCTGAATCATGGTCCTTGAAAGTGAAACTAAAAGATTATCCTCAGGTGTGCATTATTTGAGAGGTATCCGTAATATGATCCATTTGGACAAATGAGTTAATTAATCGTGCAGGTGCATCAGACAAAGATCGTCATGGTTGCCTTTGCGTCTTGCTTGCTTCTCAGATTAATACAACAATATCATGGGAAATCATACATCGTTGCTTTACAATATCTACTCTCTCCTGTCATTCGATCATTTGCAGCTACAAGTTTGCCTTTTGCATGCATCTCTAATTCTCTAGATAAACCAACTCCTTTGCAATTGGATGTATCTCTTCCCTCATTGCATGACATCAAATGGAACTTTTCACGCCTCATGTATTTATTCAACATACAACTTGAGAGAAATGTGTCTATGTAAGTTCAAGAATTTGCATTTCTCTCAAAATGCGTATATATCCATATACATACACACATGTATACATATGTATGTATACATACATACATATGTATGCGTGTGTTTGAATATGTATATATGCATTTAGACACACATGTAGGGTGGGAACAAGGAAAATGAAGGTTATTATGGAAAGGGTAGGAAGGAATGACAGGACGAGACATACCATATTTCCCCTGCTCGTGTTTCTCTCTCTCCCAAACATATTCTCTCTTTCTTCTCCTCCCTTGCATGTTCCCTCTCTTCTCCATGTCACGTCACTTTCCTACCGTTTACAATTACACCATAACTTTTCTGTTACAATAACCAACCCTATATATACATATGTATACATACATACATATACATATGTATACATACATACATATAAATATACGCGCGTGTGTGTTCTATCAATGAGTTCTCTCATATATCTACTTATGGATGCCCCTATACACTCTCCTATTGTTTGAAATTATATCATAGAATAAATTATTTTTCATTGATGTTTTTTCCAGGATCTTGATTGTTCTTCTTGGAGCTTGCTTCTCATTTGTCTTTATTGGTGGTTTATTATTTTATAAGTACAGGTACTGACGTAGTGTCTTTATATTTGGAGAATGAATTTGATGCAAGACATTCATGATAAGTCTTTGTAACAAACAATAGTCAACTTGTGAGATCTTAAAAACGTTGTAGTCCCAAAAAAAATTTCGGCATTATTTGTTTTTAATGGTGCAAAAGACATGTAACATTCCTTTACCCATTCCAGATTTACTTATTTGCCATTAGCAATCATCACAAGATATTGATGAGATTAATTTTGATGCAAAAGTTCTCTCTATGTGGTGTTAATAGTGGTTATTTTTTAGGTATTTGGTAATTTGTTTTTGATTTGAAGATATGTCTTAAATTGTGCAGGCGTAATACACAGACATTTGAGGACTGTCTTTGGGAGGCATGGGCATGTTTATGCTCTTCATCAACTCACCTAAAAGTAAGATTTCAGTTCAAATTATTTATCATAAAGTAAATAAAACAACATTTCTCTAATATCTGATAGATTTGATCATGGTGTATGCAGCAAAGAACTAGGGTTGAACGTGTTATTGGGTTTGTTCTTGCTATATGGGGCATATTGTTTTATTCTCGCCTATTGGGCACAATGACAGAACAGTTCAGGGTTTGTTCTTGAAGCCTTGAAATTAGAGACAGAAATTTAGACCTGTTTACTTATAAATTGGTCAATTTTGGCTATGGCTTATCCCTACTGGATCCATTTAAAATATTAAGCTGAAGGGAAATGGGTCAAACATGGAGGAGGTTTATCTTTGATGTTTACAGCCTCCTAAATTGTCTTATTTATCGTAATAATATAGTCTTTGTAATCATATATAACAAATTAACTTTCAAAAAAACTAGAAGAAAATGATTACGGGTCAATCCATACTGACAACAATTTGCTTTAACTCCGACCTCTTTGGACATAGTTACCCAATCCTCAGATTTCCACTACATTTTAGATTCACTAAACCTTAACCTGGATTTTTTTTTGTTTGTTTGTACAGCATAACATGCAAAAGCTTAGAGAAGGAGCACAAATCCAAGTTCTAGAGAGTGATCATATCATTATTTGTGGAGTTAATAGTCATCTGAGCTTCATATTGAAGCAATTAAACAAGTATCATGAGTTTTCTGTGCGGTTAGGTACAGCTACAACCAGGTACTGTCTTTTATATTCTAATATCTATACATATATATATGTTTGTTGAAGTCTAATAGATGTTTAAACTCTATAAATAGGAGGCAGAGAATTCTTCTTTTATCTGACATTCCAAGGAAACAAATTGACAAAACGGTTGAAAATATTGCAAAAGATCTATATCATATAGACGTCCTAACAAAGAGGTATTCTGAATATTCACATTGTTTGTATCACAGGAGTAACAATAATAATTTTCCCCATTTTTTTTGTTAGATGTCTTCCATGTTTGTTTAATTGTTTTGCTTCTGGTTTCAACTCAAGTTTTCTGGTATGCAGTTGCAGTCTAAGCTTAACAAAATCATTCCAGAGGGCTGCAGCCAATAGGGCACGTGCCATAATAATATTGCCAACCAAGGGTGATAGGTAAGGTTTTCCAACTCCACAACATCCTAATTTACCTTTAACATTTACTACTAGAGATGGCAACATAGCAGGTTGGGTCATCGGTTAAAATGGCTAATAATTAATTAGATTTTTATTTTTGTTTTTATATATTTTTATATTATTTATTTATTTTTCTGTTTGGACCTGTTTGAGGGAAAAAAAACCTAAATCAGGCCCATTTATAACCCGGTTGTGATGATACATTAAATTTGTTGGAGTTTTTTTGTTACTTGGAGTGTGCTTAAAACCTGTAATCAGGACATTTCTCTGATATATTACTAAATAGATTTTTGGAGTTGTTAGGTATGGAGTTGATACAGATGCATTCCTATCAGTCCTTGCGCTTCAACCCATTTCAGACATGGAATCTGTTCCAGCAATTGTTGAGGCAAAAGTTTATTCCTTTCCCTTCTTAAAATAAAAAAAAACAGAGGTGGTAAAATAGGTGGGTTGGGTCATGGGTTCAAAATGGGAAATTTTTGAGATATATTGAATTGTATGGGTTGGGTTGACCAGAAACACTTGTTTTTCAAAATATTAATTTTTTAGAAATATTTAGTGTGTTAAATGTAATTATAATGTTATATTGTTTCAAGAACAATTTAAGTTTTTAATAAAAAGGATTTAGGAGGTTTTATTAATTAAAAATACACATTTACCATTTCCTTTTAAGCTATTGCTTTACCTGTTCGATCCATTGGAGATTAAAGAAACATGAAATTGGCCCATTCATAAGTAAACGAATCAAAGATGCTGGCTCAATATAACATGCATTTTCCAAGTTACTATTGTTATTGTGCTCTGGTATAATAAAAAAAAATATTCTCTTATTTAATTCCAGGTTTCAAGTCCTAATACATGCGAGCTCTTGAAGTCAATCTCAGGGTTAAAAGTAGAGCCTGTGGAAAATGTGACTTCGAAGTTATTTGTTCAATGCTCTCGGCAAAAGGGGCTCGTAAAGATATATAGACATTTGCTTAATTACCGAAGTAACCTCCAACTGCTTATTGAAATCTAGTGTTAAAATGCTAAACTGACTAAGCTGATTAATCTAGAAGGACATCATCACCTATCATTTACTAATAGAGGCATGTAACATATGAAATAGTTCCCCTTCTTGTATTTTGTGATATATGGTAAAGGTGGCAACTTTAGCCCATTTGCTTACAATTGAATCCGATTAGGGTTAAGGTAAAGTTAACAATTAAATAAGTTTATTCAAAAGGGAACATGTCAAATGGGGCATCATAAGTAAAACCGTATTGAATCATTCTCTTTAAAAGCTTAGATTGTTCTTTGTATTCTCAGTGAATCAACAGGTTCAATTATTATCTTTTGCTTCCGCCTACATCAGTTATCCAACCTGACTGACCCACCATATATGGTGCTGAATAAGAGTGAACATCCAGAGTTATTATGTTTCCTTATCATTCAATGATTTTTAGATCACTCTGAAAACGAAAACGGGGAAGTCGTTTTGGATCACAGGATATATGTAGTTTAATCATACACCTGTAACACCTAGACTTAAAAAATACAAAATCACCATCCTATGAAACCTTTTAGATTGTCATAGATTGCATTTACAATGCCGTATGCTGACAGGCTATGATCCAGACAAGATTGACGATGAAATTGTTTTGCAGAAAACGTATTCAATCTATGCAGTTTTCCTCATCTAGCAGGCTTGAAGTATGGGCAGCTAAGAATTGGATTTGAAGAGGTATGTATATTTTCTTTTGATTAAAAAACTTGAGAACAAACTTCACTCTCTGAGTTTATGTTTAGGAGGTTGTAAATCACATGAAATATTTATTTATGTTTTATGTATAATTAACTAATTAATAATGGGACCCTATTTCAAAGCAATTATGCCATAGTTACCAACCTTCTATACAAAAAAGTTACGATTTTTTCTAGACCTTCAGTTTGAGTTGAAAAGATGGTGTTAATTTGATAATAAGCGCTTTTAATCCCTTCTTGATATAAATGTATACATAGGGTTGTATAAATTAATCATTGAACACTCTGATCACAATTTTTAAAACAAACAAACAAACAAACAAACAAACCCAGTATACCCCACTCAAGAGCAGGGTCTGGGAGGGATAGGTGGTGGCGAGTCTTTCCTCTATCTTGGGAGATAGAGAGACCGCTTCCAAAGAGACCCCCGACTCGATAACAATAGCAATAATAATAGCAAACAAGCATATTATACAGCATACATCATACAGCATACAACACATAGGTATATATCACATAAAGATTTAGATAGTGCATACATCAAATAAGCTGCAAGTTTCATCTATAAAAGGCAGATGTCGAATACGTACACATCACGCGAGTGGTCCCGCATCATATCTTCATTTACCCTTCCTACCCACAGATCCCACTAAAAGTCCTTAATTTTAATTCTACGCCTCCACGCACTCCTATCCTCGATCATGTGCTCAGAGAGGTGCAAGTGTATCATATCTCGCCTAATTATCTCGTCCCAAGTCAACCTAGGTCTTCCTTTACTCCTCCTACCCTTTAAGTTGATGTTCTCTACGACTCTAACGGGTGCTGCCACCGGTCTCCTTTTCACGTGTCCAAACCATCTTAATCTTCCCTCTCGTATTTTATCTGTATCTCAATTTTTAAAAATAAATCAATATTTAATTCGATTATCATTTTTACTTCTTAATTAACTGCTGACATCTGATGTATCGTTTACTTCCTTTTTCAGGCTGTTGTTTGTGGTCTGTATAGAAAAGGGAAGGTAAATTTCCATCCAATGGACAATGAAGTTCTGAATGAAGATGACAAAGTATGTATTAGTATGAAGTCTTTAATTAGTTTATGATTTTATAATAAATATTAACACCACCTCTAATATCTACAAAAAACAAAAGATAAGATGGTTGACCTTTGACAACTCTTATATTGCATCTATAGGTATTATTCGTTGCACCAGTTAATGGGAAGAAGAAAACACAGATATCATATTTTAATTTTTCTAAAGAAGAAGAAGTTGACCCTCATAATCTTCAAGTTTTTAAAGATATTGGTGAAAAAGCTCCACATAATGCTCTTCAGATGGCAAAAGCACGGTTGGAAAAAATTGTCAAACGTCCAGCAAAACAAGATTCAAAAGTATATTTTGATGGGGACCGCTTTCTCTCCTTCATCAATCTTATTAAGTTTGGGGGAAAAGATATATAACAAACTTTGACTGATAAATGCAGGGATCAGACTGCAGTGTTGGACCAAAAGAATGCATATTATTACTTGGGTGGCGCGCTGATGTTGTGGAAATGATTGAGGAATATGATAATTACCTAGGACCTGGAAGTGTAGTGGTATGTTTCACTTGAGGAGACATGGTATCAATAATGTCAAAATATAAAGATACATAATGAACATGAATAATGTTCAATCACCCATAGCTACACACGTAGCATGTGTATTTCCATCATATGATTCATCATTATCTTTGAAATATTGCATTTAGCATTCCTGTACTGTTTTGTTTAAATATAGCAAGGTGGAGAGTTCCTTGTTTCCTAAACATTGGTTAATTCATGCAGGAGATTTTGTCAGATGTACCAGTTGAGGACAGAGAACGAACATACAGATTTTCTGGTCATCGAAAGTTGAAAAATGTCAAAGTCATCCACAAGGTATGATCTCAGAACTATCTTCCTCTTTCTCTATATTCCCATGATTTATTATTCAATTAACATTTTAAATCATACATGTACGATGTAACAACAGGTTGGAAACCCAAGGAATTATGATAACTTAAAAGAGACCATTGAACACACTCAGAAGTCACACAAGAAAGGAGAAGAGGTTCCATTCTCTGTGGTTGTAATATCCGACAGAGAGTGGCTGCTTGAAGGTATGAGTTATTCCTAGGAGTTCCAGAATGGTAATGGGTCAAAACGGGTTCGGATCGAATCGAGTTTTTACGTACAGGTCAGGCAGGTCTGGGTTGGGGTGACCCACAAATTTTTGCCCTTTTTGAAAATAGATAGTGCTTTAAACATGATTTCATAAAATATGTTATTACAATAATAGTCTACTTATTATAAACAATTTTTGGACGCATTAAACATTGAAAAACACTGTGTTCAACTTTCAGCATGTTCTTTTTCAGCTAATTTTTTGATTAAACTCAATTAAGGAAAAAGTATAAACCAAACCATTTATAAGTGGATGGGTCGTGATTGGTACCTTAGGCCTATTTTATCTGGCTCTTTTGGTTAGCATGGGACTCACCCTGACCTTATTGATGTTACAGATCCATTAGGTGCTGATAAGCAGTCTGCTTATTCTCTCCTTCTTGCGGAAAGCATCTGTCAGAAGCTTGGTGTGAAGGTGGGTAGGTCTACATGCTTGCATTTGTTTTTTATTTTCTCAGTTTTTATTTTTATTTTTGTGGTTTAAGTTGGAGGATCATCAGGGCTTTTTCAGTCAAAAAAGGGTCCTGTGACCTACATATGTTTAGCATAGTCCTCCAAAACTGTTAAGTGTTGAATTAGAAGAAGAGAAAATCAGAGTGAAAATGGATTAATTCCAATCAACACATTGCTGCTCTTCTCATACTATTGTGAGCATTCAAGTAGAAAATGGAATTAACTGACTCAATTCTACCTAACTAACTGGCTGTTAAGTCAGTTGAGCATTTACACCTAGACCCCTAATCACTAACAATTTCAATTGACAATCTAACCCAATTGTACCGTAACAAAAACCTGCATCATTTGACTTGTCAAATAGCTTTAATAGAAACAATAAAGGTCATATATCTAAGATAACCTTTAGTGCACAAAATATGAGAAAGTCTGTGTATGAAAGTCAAAGTCATCTATATGCTGTAAATTTAGTAATCGCCAAAGCGCACTGGGTCAGGTTGCCTTCATCTGCCGCTGCTTTATGTTTTGTTTTGTTTATGTTTCTTTTTATGTTAGTAATTTGTATATTAAATATGTTATAAAAACCGTTGTTTATATAGTGATCCATTTTTTAGTAAAACAGTTTAGGAGATTGTTAAGACTTTGCCATTCGATCCTTTTGACCTCTTTTCTTTCAAGCTTACTTTATTAATTGTTTTTTCATTTCACTTGTTAGTAATAATATATATATATCGAACTGTTTTCATTCGGTGGGTACAAAAAAGTAGAAGTTACAATTGTTCTTGTATATAGTATTTTTCTTGCATTTAGTTTGAGGCAGATGAAGTATGAACCTATGTATAGATGCAAGTCAACTTATATCATATATATTTGTGGTAAAATATATTAATAGTATTTTGACTTTTGACTCAAAAGCTACGTTGACCTCTTTTTTATAGGCTCAAAATCTGGTTGCAGAAATTGTTGACTCAAAATTGGGCAAACAGGTATGTTTTACAGTTAAATCTGAGTGGTTTTCTCGTACGTGTTCAAAATGGATTCTTTCACCCTTTAGATTACAAGAATCAAGCCGTCGTTGACTTATATAGCAGCCGAGGAAATAATGAGCCTCGTGACAGCTCAAGGTTATATATGAACTTTATTTTTCTTTTATTTTGGTGTTTGTTTATGCGTAAAAGTTGTTTTTGTTCAACTTATTCAGTTCTACTACATCTGTTTTGAATCAGTGGCTGAAAACAGCGAGTTGAATGCAGTTTGGAAGGACATCTTGGATGCAGATGGAGATGAAATTTATGTGAAGGTAACATCATACTTGTGGGGCCTGGACATGTATTTTATCTTTGGTGTTTATTTGTCAGGAACCCGTATATATTTGAATTATGGGTGGCAAAACAGGCAAGGAGTGGTAAATATATGATTTTCTTTTCTTTTTGTCAAAACGGGTAACACTTTTGAGTTGGTCAGATATAGTTTGTGAGGTTTTTGTTTTTATTTTCTTATCTCCTCTGTAACTTGTAAACTCAATATGATTGCAGAATCGATATTAAATAATTATCCAGTTGCTTGATTAAATCAATTTAGGAGGTTGTAAACATAACAATCTCATTGACCCATTAGCAATAAAATATAAGCCCAAATCATCATATTTTTTACATTAAAGAGTCAGAATTGTTCCCTGTACTTGTCAAATAATACACGTCTTCTTACATTTAGTTAAAAAAAAACCAACTCATTTCTTCCACTGCCTTGAAGGCAGGCTGTGTAGCGCAAACTGCATTTTACTTGATCTCAAATTGGTTGATGCATTGCCTTTGAACAGGACATTGGACTGTACATGAAGGACGATGAGCATCTTTCGTTTTCAGAGCTTTCTGAAAGAGCTCGTTTGAGGAGAGAAGTGGCCATTGGTTATGTGAAAAACAACAAGAAGGTGATACTAATTTTCAGCTTAGATACTATTATTCATATAATGAAAATTGTTGATGTGAGATTCTGCAGGTTATCAACCCGATTCCTAAGTCAGAGCCTCTATCCCTTGAAGCAACTGATTCTTTGATAGTTATATCCGAGCTTGAAGGAGAACAACCGGTCCTCTTGTAAATAGCTTCATTTTTGTTCTTGCCGTCCGTTAAATTCAATTTTGAGCGGGAAACAATTTACATTTACATATAGATAGATAGAAAATGTAAACAAGTTCTAACTTTTCTATAATCATTGAAGCGCCATCACTGTATGCAATTGCACTTTCTCATCAAAGTTTAATAAAAATGTTACAAGTTACAAATCATTTTACTTGTAATTTTTTTGAACCCGTTAAATTATGGTATGGTTTTACTCTCTAACTAAAAATTTAAAATTGTATGGTTTGGTTTTAGTTTGTTGCTTGTTGCTTGATTGATTGTTTTTATGGATTAAAAAAATTGTCGAGACATCTTACGTCTAATTACAAAAAAAAAAAAAAAATCATTAAGCAGTCGTAAAACTCATCAACTCTTTTATAAACTAAAACTAAAGTAAAGATAAAGAATAATTAAAATATAGTTTAAGAATAAACACACTAACAGCTGAAAAAGACTTACATAAGTATAAGTAT
Organism: Flaveria floridana; assembly: GCA_018326465.1. NCBI lineage: Eukaryota > Viridiplantae > Streptophyta > Magnoliopsida > Asterales > Asteraceae > Flaveria > Flaveria floridana. The sequence goes on along the minus strand of BJCO01372421.1, from coordinate 398 downwards.
ACATATAAAGTAAAGCAAAGTATAAAATATATATGATGTGAATGTTAAAGTTAATGCATAACTAAAGTAAGATAAAGAAATGAGAATTCTGCACACACCGCTTTTTCCTGGGAAAAACCGATTCAAACGGTGACGGTTAGGGCTCCCCGTGACCGTTCAGTCGGGTGTGAGACCTAACTATCACGGTGAGGCCTAACTGTGACAGTTAGATCCGGGGATCCGTTGCCCAATGATTGGGTATATAATTAATAGGGAATTGATTGTGCGCAGGTAGGGTTTTAGGGGCTATATGTCACGGTTTGGTCAAACCGTGACATATTGCCTATATTTTCTATATTTTTTTAATCATAACAGTTTGTTTTTATTTTAATTTTATCACACGTTTAACCTAATCGTAA
>BJCO01372409.1:0-11120 GCA_018326465.1 Flaveria floridana | reverse complement strand
TAAATATATTTTATGTCAACAAAATATATTTAATCTTGTTTTAGTTATTTTTATGTTTTATTTGTATTTTTCCCTAATTAGTTTAAGTCCAGGGGCTTAATGTGTAATTAGTGAATATTATATTTACTATATATAGTTAAGTTGTAATTAGGGATAATGAGCTTGAAGAGCCAATTGATTTAAGGGTTTCCATTTTGTAATATTAGATTCAAATCATTAAAGATCAAACAAGGGTTTTCAAAGTGTTTTTGAGTTTTTCATCATTGTTCATCTCTATTTTATAGTGTTTGATCCATATTGTTCACAAATATCATTGATATTTATGTTTTTAAGTGGGTGTGTTTGTGTTTATTAATCAATCGCACTGTTATATCGATCAATTGGACCAACAATATGGTATCAGAGCCATTGTGCTCTTGATTATTCGAGTTTTTGTCTGGTTTCAAGTTCAAGTCACTCTTCCATTCATTTTCGATCTGATCTGCATGTTTCGAATATGGAAATTGATAGAGGATTGCTCGATTTTAGTGTGGGAAGCTATTGGAATCATCAGATCTCAAATGCATTGAGATATGTATGAGTTTGAGCTAATTTCGGGCTGAAAAAAGGTTGTCCAGACACGTTGGGCGAATTTACAGATTGTCCAGCGAAATTACAGCTTCAACCAGCGAAACAAAGGTTCCTTTAGCGAAACTAAGCAGTTCTTGGTTTTTGGATCTAGTTTCTTCGTACTAGCGAAATTACATACATTGAACGAAAGTTCATGGTGTTTGTGTGACAAACCCAACGAAATTGCTATCAAATTAATTTCTGAATGAAAGTTCAACTAGTTTCGGGCGAAACTATCCAGGGAAACTAGCATCTGTGTGCCATTGCAAGGCGAAACTGCTGCCGAAATTAGGAGCGAAAGTGCCAGCGACTTTAGCAGCGAATTTGTTGGTTTTTCAGCGAAATTATTAGCGAATTTACAGATTTTCAGCAAAAATAACCTAAAAAAATAGCTTGACCCCAGTTGCTAAGATTGTATAGAGTGACAATTAAAAAAAATTATATATTTTTTCCGAGGGAGAATTATTTTACAATTTTTGGGAAAAATATTTTTAGGACGTTTAATTGTTCAAAATTTTTAACACATTAAAAATAAAAAAATAGCTTTTGCAGAACTGTTTAAATACTTCGAATCAGAAGATCTCACAATTGCACAATGTCGGTTTGATAATTTTATAGCTTTAAAAAATGAAAGGATGTCTGATTTTGTTGATCATTTTCTGTTTGTGGCTAGGGGTGTTCAAAAATATCCGGATCCGAAACTGAATCCGAAATATCCGAAAATCCGAAATTCAAATATCTGAAATTTCGGATATCTGAAATTTTGGATATCCGAACTTTGGATATTTGATATTTTGGATTCAGATTCGGATAGTGATTTTCAGAATTTTCGGATATTTCGGATATCTGAAATATCCAAAATATCCAAAATATTTTTATAAAAAATTAAAAATATTAAATATTAATTAAATATTTCTAATATTTTTAGATATTTCAGACGTTTTATTAAAAAAGTTCAGATATCCGATAAAAACATCAATAAAAATTATTATATTTTTATAAAATTTAGTAAATAATACAATTTTTTTGAATTCGGATATCCGAACGGATATCCGAACCCGAATCCGAAATTTTGGATATCCGAATTTCAGATATCCGAAATTTCGGATTCGGATTCGGATTCGGATAGTGAAATTCACTATCCGAAAATTTTAGATATCCAAAATTTGAATATCCAAATTTCGGATATCCGAAATTCGGATATCCGAATTTGAACACCCCTATTGGTGGCAAACAATCTGAAGAAGTTTGATTCCCAATTGGGAAATCATGAACAAGTTCTGAGATTGCTTGATTCCCTCCCACCAGAATGGAGCTCACACGACAAGTCGATTTAAAGAGATAGAGGTTTTCAGGATTACAAACTGATGGAGGTGGTCAACAAACTGAAAGAAATTAAGTTGGATATCAAACGTCGTGAGTACTATGAAGCGACATATCCAACTCCAAAGATCACTTCAAACTTCCAAGAGAAACCAGAAGAGAGATCATATTCTGGCACAAATCCGACGGTTTACCGAAACCTGGAATTGAAGAGGTGCAAGGGGTGCTTAAGCAGACATCAACGGGTAAAGGTGGAGCAGGGTTGAATGATGAAGTTTGTGATGCTGAAAAGGAAGAGGAATGGCAGCGAAATACTAGAGTTTGCAACTGTGAGAAGGCTCTTACTACTGAAAGAGTCATCTTGGATGTTCCATACGAGACAATTCAGGATATGTGTTTTTCTGCTTGTAAAATTTGTTTATGTGGTGTGTATAAAGCTAATAGGTTACTTTTAGATAACCAAAAGGAATTAACCACCATAAACAAGGAACTTAAAAATAATGAAGCCAAGTATTTCATAAAATTAAATGAAGCTTTAAAAGAAAATAATCATTTAAGACAAACTCTTCTTAAAAGAAATGTAGAATATAATCTTTTAAACGAAAGAGTCACCTTGGCTGAATTTGATACAAGCAAGCTTAAAACAAAGCTTGATAGATGGACCATATCTGAAATGAAATAGGAAGAGCTACTGTGTAAACAAAGAGTAGCTAGGATTAAAACAAGAGTGGGTTGTGGTGAATATCCATACGTCTATCCTCCTCCTAGCACCCATTGTTACTCTCCTATGCCCCAACCTCATCCATCTAATGGTTTGATTAAAGCTGCAGAAACTAATAGTTTAAATGCAGGTTTAAGAAGCGTTAATCTTAAAGTGGTTAGAGATGTGCAGGATTCTTCTGTAGGTTTGGGATTCCTCAAGCAGGGATTTGATAAGAAGATTAATGTCGATTCCACCTCTGATGCTCCAAAACCAATATTAGTTGCTTCTCCAACATTCTTCAACAAATTCAAAACAGGTAACATTCCTTCGTTTGTTCTTGTCAGTTTTGTCAAAGAAGGAACAGTTGTCGAATCGTCAGGCAATCAGAATCCTATAACCGATGCCGACACAATAGGAGGCGTCAATCAAGATCTGTTGGAATAAAATCTATGTATATGAGACTGGACAAGCTCAGATGATGAATCAAACATAGAGGACAATGTCGGTTCCTCTATATCACCTGAAATTGTCAAGTCTTAAAAGCTTCCAAAAGCTGAATCAAGACCTATCCGGATCACATCCCTAACCGCTTACTAAATCAGCAGTTCCTCCAAAACTCAGCAGAATCACTCACCATCTTCATCTGCTATCCATCAAGCTTGTCACAAATATATCTCAAAGAGTGCCAAGTCACCAGTCATACAAAATGGTTTTCGGGAGAATGCTCAGATTTCATCTCATCAAACATCACACTTCAAATCACAACCCAGTTTGAAATACACATCGATAAAGCCTCAAAAGGTTCACTTTCCTGATATCCATAAGAAGAAGCTTCAAGGTTGTCGACAAGCTGCAATAACCTCAAAGGAGGATCCACCCTCTCCTGATGACCACAGGACTACAAAGACCCAAAAGCCTTTCAAGGCTTGTTTTAGATGTGGAAAAGAAGGTCACATGCTAAAGAAGTGCTCTCAGGCTCAAAGGAAAGTTCCAGACGATAAAGACAACACGGGTTACTTCTCTATTTCAAGAGGTAAAAAGCACAAATCTTTGAATGGTTGGATGATGAACATTCTATCCAAACCTTTTCATGTGAAGCCGGTTTCACATGATTCAAAGATGAAAATGACCAAAGGTTTAAAACCAAATTCTTCCTTCCAGTCTTAAACAGAAAATGATTTCTAAATTTAGTTCATTTAAATCCAAATTAATTGAACCAAAACAAATTTGACAAATTAAAAAGAAAGATACAGCAATCTCCGATTGTTTAAACAGTTGTGTGCTGAAGCAGGTTACTTATATTGATGAAAAAAGAACTTCCAGGACTACGATCGCCTGGGTTCCCCTTTCTAACTAATCTGTTTATAAGTGCATGAACAATTCAGAAGGACTGTTAGTAATCCAGTTTACTGACAGAGATTGTTCCTAATTCAAATTTGAGGCGGAACAAACAGGTTACGGTCATGGTATTTTATCTACAATCTGGATTTTTATCTGCATAATCATAGTTCTCACTTCACAATCACTGCATATTTCTTGATAATTCATTTCTTATCTTCATATCAGTGTAGTTTGAAAGACCTTCTTTGGTAAATTTCTATTTTTGTACAGTTTCTTTTATAAAAAAATATATAAAAAAATATAGAAAATATACTAAATAAAAAACAAAAAAAAAACAAAAATAGGTTTGTAGAAATAAAAATTTAGGTGGAGGGTATACCAAAATTAAATAAAAAAAATAAAAAGAGAACTAGGAACTTGAATCGAGATGACTAAGAAATGATTGTATATCATTTTGAAATGCTTATTCTTGCATGACTTGTGTTTTAAATTGAGAAATCACAGTAACTGATATTGATATCTAATTCGTATCTTATTTTTAATTACAAATAAAAACAAAAACAAACAAACAGATTCATTAATGATATGCATGATAGACTCAGCCTGAAGAATAAAGTAGATTGCAGCATGATGATTTAAATTAAAATATATGCTTAAGGATGTACGGATTTACGCAGTCATTTTGGTGTGCATGAAAAATGAGTCCCGATAAAAATTGGATTGAGAATTGATCTTTCACCCTCCATGATACAAATCATATAAGCCATATCTTTGAGCCATGTTTGGTGTATTTATGTTTCTTGTGTTTGTGCTAATCTCCTCTTCTGTAGGAAAGTACTAACCTGGAGTGATGAACTCCTTTGCTATACGATAGTACTGACCTGGAGCTCTCATCGGCACACAATTAAATGGTCATCTCCTTTGTTATACGTGGGTATAGACCTGGAGCTCTCACCATTTTGGTCTAAGTTGTGTCAAATCATCTAACAATGAATTCATCACAGAATGCAATATTCTGATGATATTCTCTTGCACACTAATACATAAGCCTTGTTTGATAAAGATCATAATAAAATTCAAGAAATCCTGAGGTTGGGTGAGGATTTTTGCCAAATGATTGTGGGGTCCTACTATTCTAAAGTATTTAATAGAACCTTAATAAATCATCTGCTACTTGTTGAAAAAGATAGGGCATGGGTTTAAGTGGACAAACATCTCAGCAATCATTATTGATTTGTTTAAGAATTTCAAAATCTTTCAAAGACTATGATTAGATTCAGTTATCACTGTGATCTCATTGCTTTTCGATGTTTAAATCCATCTCTGTGCTAAAGTATATCTTGAGGATGTGATCTAACAATCGATTCAGTTCTCGGTAATTAAAAAATATATATATATATACAAATAAAAAAAATAAATATACATAAAATAAAATTAAATAAAAAATTATAATAAAATTTCATTTCAATATTCATTTAGGTCTTCTATATTATGCTGTTACAATTCTATCATTTTTCATGCATTTCACAGAAATTGTGCACAAACGAACACGGGTTTGCTTGTTTTTCACACAAAGATAAACACGAGTTTATTTTGTTAAAATGAAATAATCTAATTAGAAATGTCGAGATTGTGTTTGTGAATGTGTTTCAGATTTTTGCTGTAAGTTATGGCCAATTATCAGTTGAGCAGTTTACCTGATGAGATAACCTGTTCCTTAAGTTTGCAGAAGATACCAAGGTAGGAATCCTCCTCCTACATCTTCTGAAGCACTCGAGATTAGAGATTTGAGAAAGCTGTTTCAATATCTTCACAAAGCATGCACTGAAAAAGGGAGAGCATATAAATAGGGGGAGCTTATGAGATGAATAATCTTTGTCATTAGATTCAGAAAGCTTCAATTTGAAGATCTTTCTATGGTTGACTTCTCGGGGTTGAATTCGTATGAAGATGTTGATAATGATAGACTGAGGGGGAGTATTGTTGGAGCTGTACAAGATAGTCTATATTATCAACACGGTCAAAGTCAACAAAAGTTAACATCACGGTCAAAGTCAACGTCATGGTCAAAGTCAATGCAAAAGTCAAACAGACGCGTTCGAGACGAAGAACCAAGACGAGCCGTTGAAAATATATTTGACTAAGAGTTTTATTGTTAATAAATATATTTTGTGTCATATATTTAATCTTGTTTTAGTCATTTTTATGTTTTATTTGTATGTTTCCCTAATTAGTTTAAGTCTAGGGTTTTAATGTGTCATTAGTGAATATTATGTTCATTATATATAGTTAAGTTACAATTAGGGTTAATGAGCTTGAAGAGCCAATTGATTTGAGGGTTTTTACTTTGTAATATCAGATTCAAATCTTTAAAGATCAAATAAGGGTTTTCAAAGTGTTCTTGAGTTTTTCATCATTGTTCATCTCTATTTTATAGTGTTTGATCCATATTGTTCATAAATATCATTGATATTTATGTTTTTCAGTAGGTTTTTTTGTGTTTATTAATCAATTTCACTGTTATATCGATCAATTGGACCAACAAGAAGGTATTCAACTTGATGGGATATGATGGTGACTACCACCATGGAGAGATAAAGAAGGGGAGGCTGTGCAAGCCTTACCGCTTCCTCTACCACCCTTACCTTAAGTGTGTATCCAACTAGAAGTCCAGGTTGGATAGATTTTCTCAACAGATATCCTCGGGAATCATTAGGATATTTGAGTGGAGGAAGTACAATTACGCCCGATACATTATGAACTGCTTCTACGACCATATGAGAGTGCAGAAACTAGATAAAATGTTCATGTTTCCAAGGTTCTTGGAAATTATCATCAATGACCAATTGCCTGAGGTTGAGAGAGATGGATATGTGTGTGCTCAGAGCCATCTTGGTAGATCACTGTTGAACAGGCTGAGAGGGCAATATTAGGGAGGAGATGTAGAACTATTTGCCCACATCTTGGATGAGAATGAGAACATTCCACAGGAGCTATTGTGGGTCGAAGAACTACAACTCTCAAGCTCATTAGCAAAATCATCCACTCACTCCCAATTGCCAACTCAAACAACTCCTGCTCCTCAATCTACACCAGTTCAACTGGACACATCGTCCAGTGAACATACTAAAATTAACACTTTAGCCAAATCACCATCTTTAGTTCATACTGAGGAAACAGATCCTATCTCTTTCACACCCATTCAAACACCCACATATCCAAGCCAAGCCGAGCAAATTCCTTTACCCACACCAGCTGAACCACTCACCTCACCCATACCAACTAAACCACTCACCTCACCAACACCTACTGAACCAATCACTTCACCCACTCCTACTAAACAACTCAAAAGTCCAACTCCCATCAAGGAACTCAACCTTGATGAGGATGTTGAAGAAACAGTTGCTCATGGAGATACATAAGAAGTCTATATATAGGAAGAAAAGAAAGAGGATGAGGAGGTGAATCAAGAAGTATTTGTTGAGATTGAAGCCTATCATGGAGATTACTTGAAGGATGAGGAGATTAACATGAGTAAAAGCTACCTAGTGGCAAAGTACAATAATCTCGTCCTCAAGGGCAACAAGAAGTTTGCAAAGTTGAGGAGATTAAAGAATGAACTGACTGAAAAAGATAGACTTCTAAGTGTGAAAACTGCAATAATCTCAACTCTAGAAGAAAGATTAAGAAGGCTAAGAGAGGATTTAGAGATGAATAATGAAGTTATAGATGCTCTTCACAAGCTAATATCTGAACAAGAAGAATAGTTGAAAGCAAAAGATGTTGAGATAGAGAGATTAATGAAAAGGGTTGCTAAAGGAGAATTGAGCAAAAGTGATGTGAGCAAAACTGATGTACCAGTAATCACCTACAATAGGAAGAGGAGGTACTTAGAGAAAACTAAAGAGATTGTTGATGTACCTGAAAGCCCACTAAAAAGAATAACAACTGGGTCTAAAATACAAAACATTAAAAAGAATGGGAAGAAGAAAGATTCAGTTTAAATATGAAGATCAACAAAAGGTAGTAGAATACTTCAGAAGCAATATTTTGGCGAGAGTACAAGAGCTAAAAGTCTTGAACCAATGATTACACGAGTCTAAATCTAAGGGGGAGTACTGTTAGGGATAAAACTCTTGTATAGGTTTAGATAATAGATCATACTGTTGTAATCAATTTTGTAATTATGAGTTTTGATGATATAATATGAATTATGTTGATTACATATGTGTTTATTGATTGAATAATATATTGCATTTCATAATATATGTTATAAATATATGATATAATATGTTGTATAATGTATGTTTGAATATGCATTAAACATCAGACAGTCAATTGATAAAATATGTTGTGTTGAAACAACGGCGGATGACTAAATTGTTCTTCTGTAGATATTATCGGGAACAATTTCAGCTACACAATATTCAAGCTACTGAAGGAGTAGATGCTGCGAAAGACAAGAACTCCTACAAAAGCACAAGAACAAGTTGTTGCGGAAGAACAAGTTGCTGTGGAAGCACAAGTTGCTGCGGAAGCATATAAGTTGCTTCGGAAGACTAGTTACCTGTGGAATTAACACTTGTATGATTTGACATCATCAAGTAGTCAACTCAAAGTCAACAAGTCAACATGGCAGATCAACAACAACATTAGTGAAGATGATATATTCCACATCACATCAATATCATTAATTATGTTTTATTCATTGTAAAACACGAACTCCTATGCTGATAAAAGTGGCTAAGGATTCGGATAACTATAGTTAGCTTAATTATAGCATATAGTTAGCATTCAATTAAAAACGTAATAGGATCTCTATATATTATCAGATCAATAACATGTAATTAAAGACAATTTAACAGTACGATCAGTAACAGTGCGATCAACAATATCAATCAATATACAACATTAGAAACAGTAACATCAATAGTATCAGCATCATCAGAGCAATGTCAGAGCATTCATGGTTTGAGCCCTGGTTTGATCATTCTTATTTGTTGGTTCATTCTATTGTGCTTTAATCGATTAAACAGCAAGTATTGATAATTCCACGATCAATACTTGTACAAATCAAGTCTGATAATTCCTGAATGATCCTTGGATTCACACTTACTCCTTCTAAACTACTAGAAATGTAACATGTATAACTATCTTTAAAATAATAGCAAGGATAAATAGTAAAACAATCATTGACCAAAAGTTTTTTAATTTAACAATCATTATGTTCATTTCTCCTATTTTTTAAAAAAAGATTCCTAACCCCCACCACCCCTATTTCATAACATTTATGACTCTTTTATACCATCTTGTTTTTTTTAAAGTTACACCATTAAATAGATCTTAATTTTTTTATCTTAAATTATATTGTACTTATTCATGACTCTTTTATACCATCTTGTTTTTTAAAAGTTACACCATTGAATAGATCATAATTTTTTATCTGAAATTATATTGTAGTTTTCACGAATGTCCATCGTTACATATATGTAGAGAAAATTGCATAATGTAACAAATTTCTCCCACTTTTTTAGAAACTTCTCTCATTTTTTTAAAACTCTCCCCAATTTTAGACCATACACATAAGAAAACAATCAAATTCATGTAACAAAATCTTGAATGTAATTTTTCTTATTTTGTAATTATAAATAATTACATATGTTTAATATATTAATTGTGTAAACATTTTTCAAATGTAATTTCTTGCCATTTTCAGAATAATAAATTACTGTAAATATTTAAGATGTATATATTTAATAAAAAATATATTATTATTTTATTTCTAGACAGAAAATTATAATTGTTAAGAAATATATCATTATTAAAAATCAGAACATAATCTTAAATGTGCATTTGATAAAAAATGATTTCTTATATTACAAATAAATGAAAAAAAAATTAATTCTTCAATTAATCACATGTTATATAATATGAGTATACATGTAATTGTTGATATTACATTTATTCAAATATATCTAGCCTTTTAATTATACATCAACATATATGTAACATCTTGTAATTACATATATGTATTGTCATAGTTGCTCATGATCATTTGCAGTATGATATTATATATATGTGATGAACTATTATATATATGTATAATGTATAAATAATGTAACTATTCAAATATAAATGCATTTTGGTTTGTTTTATTATAAAATAAATAAAGAGAATTAACATCAAATATTAATTTAATTACCTCCTGTATAATAAAATTCTTGTATAAATCAAATAAAAATAATTACACATATGTTAGATACAATTACATATACATATAATATAAACATATGGCAGGACTGGTTATAGTTCAACAACAGTTTCGTACTTAGAGATAACACACTTACTAGATTAAATAGGGAACCAAGCAAAGAAACAAAGAACAAACAAATAAGAAACTCTAAGAACACAAAGATTGGTTTTCAATGATGATGTATAATGCTCTCAAGTAATTTTATAAGTGTTATAATGCTTTGTCCTAAACTATTTATATGAGGTACTTTATACTATATCCTACAGTCAACTATACTTTGAATGCCAACTGGACACTAATATAGACAACAAGATCAATGTAAAGTAAAAAGGCAGATTGTCTTTTGACATGTGACTATGAAATGCCATAACTCATATCATATTGTATTACAATAAGAATAAAAGTACTAAAGTAGAAAGTTATAGACAAAGACACCATACTGTACAGTTCATAAAAGTAAAAGGTATTCACCAACTTGTATAAGTTGGTGAGTATTCAGAGCTGATAGCGGATAAGTCTTTTGCTTTTATAAAAAGCATTTTAGAAACATATTGTAAGAGTTAACTTAAAAGATGATGCAACTAAAGAGCTCTCAGTATGCACAACTGAAGTACAAGGAAAGTTACTTTAGAAGATTTGATATAATTCAAGGAAATTCAATCAAATCTTCCGAAGCCAAATGATAATTAGTTCCGAAGCCAAAGATGAAATATTCCGAAGCTTCAAATACAAAGTCTTTCGATGCCAAGTGACTTATTTCTTCTGAAGATAGAGGAGGCATGTCTTCTCTAACATAGGGCGTACCTGGTGCTGCAAAGAGCTCCCGCGTTTTCACAGGGTCCAGGGAGGGTCCGTCCCATTTAAGGGAAGATGTACGCGGTCTTTCCCCCA
>BJCO01372400.1:0-12154 GCA_018326465.1 Flaveria floridana | reverse complement strand
ATGTATGTATGCTGAATACTTGTAACTTTGAATTTGAGAAGCAATATACAACATCCTTGAAAACCAACCACTTGTGTTGTTATCTTGTTCCTTCTTTCTGAGTTTACCTTTGTGTTCTTAGCATCATCATAACCGGTTCCCCATTTGATCTGTTAAGTGTTCTAAATACACTCTCCTCATTGTGTTGCTGTGTTGTAAGTGCTAACCCTTCACCCGGTCCTGCAAAGGTCAATTAACCAATGTTGTACGAAGGAATCAGTAAGGAAAACATTAACTTGGGTAAGAAACCGTCGATGTACTCAAGTTAGATAGGTAAGATAGCGTTATCGTACGTAAACCCTGATAAGTTAACTTCATAATCTACATGTACGTAACTAAGGCATCAGTCTATACTCTAAATGCAATACAAATGAAATGCAAATTTGTTTTAGTTCGCTATAACCATTATCTCTGACACCAATCTGTCACACCCACAATTTCCATAAATGGGGTAATACCGTTAGGCGTGTGACATACCAGGATCTCAGCCATTAGTTACACCAAACGACACAACATTTATAAAAACATAATTACTCATTAACAATAAAAACTTTTCGAATCAGAGTTAATTAAGAAAACATAAAAGTAAATGCAGAAGCGTATTAATTTGTATCTAATGGCACAAGCACGCGCAAAACTAAAATAAGTATAAGTTGATAGCAAATTTAATTGTGTTCAGTTGACACAGACAATGGTGAAATGAAATGTGAGATGATCCTATCGTGCATGCCTTAGGAACCTGAAAGAAAAATGCTAAGTATCAACACAAGGTTGGTGAGTTCACAGGTTTTGATAAGCAGAACATAAAGTAAAAGGATACAATAAAAAAAGTAATATCAGTAGATAGATAGTCTACTTAACAAGTTACTAAGTGTATGAAATTCACAACCGAAGCTGACAATGTAAATAAACGCCTCGGGTGTGAATACCAGGTCACAGCAACAGAAATTAGGTCAATTAAGCACCCGTTTGACGAACGTTGCGCTTGCGCGACTAGCCCAGGTGGGGTTTGTCAAACCCAGTAGATCTACTCAGAATTACCTCACTATAATACGTACATTAATGGTTCGAGTATGAGGACTTAGGTATGGTATCACACTAGTAAACAAGTGATATTACAGTAATATTGATCAATGAAAATACGTTTGAACACACATTTCTTTCACCCGAAAGAAAATAGGTAAAGTGGGGCTGAGAACTCCCCTTGAATGCACAGCAATAACGTAATGTAAAGAACAAGAGTTTAGGTTCCAAATAACCTAGAATTCATTTATTAAACAAATAATATTAATTACTGAATATTAATATAAGAATAGTACGGTTTCACGTTCACGGTTCGCGTATGACGTCGGTTATTGGTTTATCCCTTTCACACACATACATACGCAAATACTAATTCGATTCGAACACCTAAAACCCCAAATATTACGTATAAAAGTACACTTTAGTTACGAGTCATTTTTATAATAAAACCCAATCGTTTAGCAATACGTCCTCTACACATTCCAAACACGCAAAGCCCTAAACGTTTCACACCCTTATAATGTATATTAGACACATAATTTAATAAGCTCATATATATTATGAGCTAGAGTGCTTAATCACCATTCACCACACAAGACCCTTATAATTATGCCCATGTATATATGATAATATTTGCTGCCAATTAAACACACCACACACCCACATGCGTAGATCACACACAAACACACAATATCAAATTAATATGGCAGCCCAAAACAAACACCCATGAAAGCTTACATACATATATGGACATACATACATACTCACTAGAACATATACATGTGAACAACATATTGTGCATATCTAAACACATACACATACTCATTAAAACAACCTACATACATGTGCAAATCTACATATACAAGCCTATTTTCAGCCTAATAATTGCACTCACAGAGGCATTCAAGTAGGAGCAAAGTAAATCAATAATTTGCAATGGGAACACCATCAAAACACAACACAGGCACAAACCCGATGCATACATACACACATAAAAGAAACACATGCACACTCAAGCGCATATAAAGACATACATACGTAAAACCGAAGCACACGAATGGAGGAACTCCGATCAAATCGACCACCCAACCGAGTAGCCACGAGACACTTGCAACCGCCCCATATTCATGCACACCCTTCCCCCAACCGAACCTATAACCGCGAAGAAGAACTGAGAGCGGAACCGTACCGGCACGAACGAGAAAACATAACGAAAGAGAAGCTTACCATACCGGGCTGCAACGATCAAGGCTCACGGTTGCAGGAGACTTGCACAAGGGAGAAGAGGTGACGATGGGTTGTGGTTCAAGAAATTGAAAACGGAAATGGTAGAGATGTCAAAAACGGCAGCAATAGGGTTATAAGAATGAAGACGAACCAATGGGGAGTGTAGGTTCTCGGTTGTTTAAATGACAAAGACTAGAATTTGCATTCTAGTCCTTCATGTTCCCAAGATTTGCACAGTGGTACATAAGTTTAACAAATTTGTAGTTTTTATTAATAATAATTATAATCATAGACATTGATATTTACTAAAATATAAATTTTAATTAATTGTAAAGATAATGGAGAGAGAGCGGGTTACGGAACGATGTTAACCCGAAAACTTGAATTGTCACAACTTAGGACACACAATTCTTTTTAGAAATAATATAGATAAAGTTTTAAGAAAATCTATTCAAGGTTGATCATCCCAATAGCTGATACAAGATATTTAAATCTCTGTTCATCAAAAGCCTTTATGAATAGATCAGCATATTGTTCATTTGTATTAACCTTGATTAGTTTTATCAACCCCTTTTCTTGATTATCTCTAATTAGATGATACCTTATGTTGATGTGCTTTGTCCTTGAGTGTTGCACAGGATTCTCAATGATAGAGATAGCACTGTTGTTGTATATGTGAATGGAAGTCTCGTTGAAGTTGTATCCATAGTCTAGCATCTGATTCTGAATCCAACTTACTTGAGCATCGCAGCTTGCAGCAGCAATGTATTCAGCTTCAGTAGTTAACACAGATACACAGGATTGTTTCTTACATTGCCATGAGACTATCCTTCCACCAAGGAATTGATATCTCCAAGATGTGGACTTTGCAGTCATGTTGCAGCCACCAAAGTTATTATCTGTATATGCATACAGATTAAATTCAGAATTCTTTGGATAGCAAAGGCTTTGCTTAGGAGCTCTTTTAAGATATCTAAGAATTCTTTTGATAGAAACCAGGTGTGACATCTTGGTGTTAGCTTGATATCTTGCACATATACATGTAGCAAATATGATATCAGGCCTGCTAGCTGTAAGGTACATGAGAGACCCAATCATAGACCTATAAAGATGTTCATCTACACACTCCCCCTTAATATCAGGTCCAAGAGAGTGGTTTCTGGCTATGGATGTCTTTGCAACCTTATATTCAGTCATGTTGAATCTTGTAAGTATGTCCTGCACATACTTTGACTGACTTACGAAGATGCCATTTTCAACTTGCTTCACTTGAATTCCTAGAAAGAAATTGAGTTCTCCCATGACACTTATTCAAATCTATTCTTCATCAGCTTCTTAAAGTTTTTATAGAGCCTTGGATTAGTTGAACCAAAGATAATGTCATCTACCTATACTTGAACCGGCATCAAATCATTCCCTGTTCCTTTGATGAAGAGAGTTCCATCTATAGTACGCCTCTTGTAGCCATGCTGACAGAGATACTAAGATAGTGTTTCATACCATTTTCTTATAGCTTGATGTAGCCCATAAAGAGATTTATAAAGCTTACAGACTTAATCAGGGTGATCTGGGTCTGCAAAGCAAGGTGGCTGTTTGACATACACTTCTTCATCAATCACCCTATATAAAAATGCACACTTGACATCAAGTTGGTAGACCTTGAAGTCCTTGGATGCAGCAAACGCCAGGAATATCCTAACAGCTTCAAGTCTTGCTACTTGAGCCAAAACATTAGTGTAATCAATTCCTTCTTCTTGTGTGTATCCTTGAATAACCAGCCTTTCCTTGTTCTTGATGAAAAGTCCTCTATCATCCTTCTTATTTCTAAAAATCCATTTGGTTCCTATGATAGTCTTCCCTTATGGAAGAGGACATAGACTCTAAACCTTTTGCCTTTTGAATTGAAGCAGCTCCTCTTGCATTGTTCAATCCAACTTCCATCATTCAAAGCCTCATCCACTTTCTTTGGCTCTATCTGGGACAAGAAACAAGAGTAATGACAAACATTTTTATCATGAGTTTGTCTTCTTGTTCTCACCCCCTTGTCAACATCTACAATGATTTTTATGGTAGGGTGTGACTTATGGATCCTAAGTTGAGGGATCACAGCAAGTTATTTAGACAGATCTAAATTTGAGAAGTTTAGATTAGGCAATGAAGTGTCTTCCGCCACATCAGCACACTTATCAATAAAAAGCTTGATCCAATGAGTGTGTGACATCATTGATGTTGTGTTTGATGGAGTGGTTGTTAGTATCAAGAAATTCTTGATCACCATCACCACTACCATTTCCTAATCATTTGAAGTTCCTTCTATTGTGTTTTGTACCTCTGAGCTAGAATTTTTAGGCACTCAAATGTATCAACTTGATTTGTCATTATTTTGTGTCCATCATCTGATTTCTTAGCAAACTTGGCTACTTGATCTTTGGTATTCAAGATAGTGCATAAGCATCCAAATGATCTGAGAAAACCAATAAAAGGTCTTCTTTTATGCCACAGTTGATAAGGAGTCTTACCATGAGTCTTGACTACTAAAACTCTATTCTGCACATGGCAGGCAGTGTTAACTGCCTCTGCCCAGAAGGTGATGGGCAGTTTAGAGTTAGACAACATGGTTCTTGCAGCTTCAATAAGTGTCCTGTTTCTCCTCTCAGCAACATCTTCATAAGATTTGTTAAAAAAGTTTGTAACTAAATCAAAATCAAATAGCCAATTAGGACCAGAACCTTTCATAATGGGTGTGTGCTCATTGAAGATCACATTGGTTGATTCTTCAACTACTCTAGTTCTGAGATTGTATACTCTATAAGCATTAGCTTGGGAAGAGTATCCAATAAAGTGTCCATCATCTGATTTCTCAGCAAACTTGGCTACTTGATCTTTGGTATTCAAGATGGTGCATGAACATCCAAATGATCTGAGAAAACTAATGAAAGGTCTTCTTTTATGCCACAGTTCATAAGGAGACTTACCACGAGTCTTGACTACTAAAACTCTTTTCTGCACATAGCAGGCAGTGTTAACTACCTCTGCCCAGAAGGTGATGAGTAGTTTAGAGTCAGACAAAATGGTTCTTATAGCTTCAATAAGTGTCTTGTTTCTCCTCTCAGCAACATCATTTTACTGAGGAGTCCTGGGAGCACTATATTGTCTTATAATACCTTTTTCAGCACAAAATGTGTCAAGGATTTAGTTCTTGAATTCAGTTCCCTGATCACATCTTATGATCTTGACCTTGTGATCACTTTAATTCTCAATTTTCAGAATGAAGTTCTTTAAGATATTAGCAGTTTCATCCTTAGTTCTATGAGAGAAAACCCAAGTGTATCTTGTGAAATCATCTGTGATCACTAAATAGTATGAGGTCCTTCCTAGACTCATTACACTGGTGAAGCCAAAGAGATCCATGTGTAATAAGTGTAGGGGAGTAGTGATAGAGTTCTTCTCCTTTGGCTTGTGAGACACCAAGTGTTGCTCCCTTTTCAGACAAGCAACACAGTGATCATCACTTGTAAACTCTTTCTTTGGCATTCCACTTACCAAATCATTCTTAATTAACTTGTTCATGTTCTTAAAGTTTACATGGCACATTCTTTTATTCCAAAGAAAATACTCATCACTATTGGCCTTAGACAGAAAGCGAGAAAATTCTTCTAAGGGGGATGTTTCCTACAAGTCCATCTTATACATGTTCCTTTTCCGGAGTGCTCTAAGCAATATATGCTCTTGAGGAATGACCACCTGGGCTTGAGAACAATGCACTCATGCTCGGTGAAGAGCATGTTATGTCTCTGGTCACAAAATTGGGATACACTCGGTAGATTGTACCCTAGCTCCTCAAGAAAGTTTACCTTCTCAATGCTGAGCTTACCATTTGTGACTCTGCCCCTTCATGTAATGTAACCACCAGCATCTCCTCTAAAAGAAACTGGTCTTCCATCAATTTTCTCACAGTTCTGAAGCAAAGAGCCATCACCTGTCATGCGCCTGGAACAACCACTATTAATGATCCATACATTTCTTTTGGTCTTCAGTTGTTCCTTCACAATAAAAGGAGAATTAATTACATTTGAAAATCCAATCCTCAGTGGTCTTGGGCTCTTTAAAATGAACTGAAGACAATGCAACAGTAATTGATCCTATACTGAGACTCTAGCGATCACTTGCTGTTGTAAGTGAAGAATATTCAATCACATGGTCTTCCTTTATCTTCCACACCATCCTTGAAAGATTAGACTTGATCATCAATGCTTTAGAAGTTTTAGCAACTTTAGAAGTTTCGGAGACTGCCTTTTAGATGATCTTTCTTTCGCTACAGCAAGCTTCAGTGCTTCGGAAGCATTTCTTTCTTATGGGAACAAAATTTCTTCCGAAGGCAAATTTTCACTTGTCTTCATTTTCATTTTGGAGCTTTCAAAAGCAACACAGGCTTCTTCCAAAGCTTTCTTCTTTTGGTTCTTCTCAGAGGTCTTCTTTCTTGTTATGTTGACAGTACTTTTGGGATTGTAGAAGCAATCCTTAGCAAGATGAGAGGTACTGCCACACATAATGCAGTCCATGTGCTTCGTTCTGTGAGTCTTCTTGTGAATAGAAGACTGAGTTTGATCACTTTCCATCTCCATCCCTATCTTTGTAGATGTTATGGCAGGCCTGCCTTTGGAGGTGGATGGTTCATGCTGTGTAGCAGTGTTGCACAGCTGATCAGTCTTCATTCCTTCATAGGGATGAGTTGAACATGTACTTCAACTCTTGGTACTAGAGTTCAAAGCTATGTTCACATTCTTTACCACTTCCAAACCTGCAGAGAGAAAAACTTGTTCTTGCTTTGAGTTGAAGGTGGCCTTGATCTCTTGAGCTCTCTTAGATCTTCTCTTTGCTGCTCAGATCAAGTTCTTCCTCTTGGACTTAGTCATCCCTGACTTTTTTCTCTCCTCGGGAGAGTAGTGACCTTTGTTAGGATGTTCCTATCACTCTTCCCACCTCCATCCTTCACTACCTCCTCTTCATCCTCTTCATCACTAGGATCTATGGATAGCAGCTCATCTTGACTAGTTCCACACCTAGGAGATCTTACAGACAATAGAGTGTGTGGAGGAGCTATCTCAGTCAATCCTAGTACCTGTTTGTTCTAATAACACACATTTGATTGTAGGGATGAGGATATGATGTTCTTGAAGGTATATTCTTTAAGAACATGCTTCTCTACCTTGGTTTTGCTGATCACTAGCTCAGCCTGGCACTCAGTTAACTTAGTAATGAGATTTTTTATTTGAGTCCTGTAATTGGTGTGCTCATGTTTAACAGTTGAAATGGTTTTCTTTAAGTCATCTATTTTTAACTTATACTCATTTTCAGCTCTTTTTAAATCAAATTTTAAGATGTTCAAGGACTCAAGATCAGATCTCATCTCTAAGTTATAGGACCCATATCTACTTACTATAGCAATGCAATCTGGCGTACAAAGATGTTCCAATACCTTGGCTTCATCTAGATCTGCCATCAGTGCGTGGTTTGGAGATACATCTTCTACCTTGAAACTCCAATCAAAGCCTCCTTCTTCAATAGCAACTGCAGCTTGCTGCTTAAGCTTCTCAGTTTGTGGAGCTCCCTCAGTGTAGTTTGGCTTGGGTTGTGCTTGGCCACCATTTGTCCTGGGTGCCTTGCACCCCTAACAAAGTGACCCATTTGGTTACAATTGTAACACTTCACCTTGCTCTTATCCAGACCAAACTTTCCACTGGATATACTGCTAGAAAACTTTCTCCCTGCCCTCTTATAGAACTTCTTGGCTCTATGAGTGAGAAGAGCCATTTGGTGAATATCTTCATATACTCCAGGTCATCTGGATGGATACAGTCCAAGTCTTTAAGGATGAAAAGAAAGTTGCCTGTGCTTTCATCATGAGACACAAAGGCATATGATGAGCTTGTCTCTTGGAATGGGCTTCCTTGGATGTAGCTCTCCCTTGGTGTCTTAGGGAAGGTGATGAAAGGGCCCTTGGGTGAGTTGTCAGGGTAAGAGATGAAATGGTGTTATGGATCTATACAATCCCTTTCAACCACATGAAGAGACTAACTTTATTGATTGTTGGAGTTGCCAGATGGATTTTGCATGTTCATCTCCATCTGGTAACCACTAAGTATGCCATACAACTCAGTGGGAGTAAGGATCTTGAGATTTTTAGTCCTCTTAATGACCACACAATAGTGTGTCTATTGTCTGGGAAGAGAGGACATGAACTTTCTCACAATATCCATGTTCTCAAGGTTTACTCCAACATCCGCCAGAGTATCCACAATCTCAACATACCTCAAGTATTATTGAGTAATGGTTTCACCTGTTTTGTAGATGAAATTCTCAAGCTGCTGCTTCAGAAGATCCTTCTTGTTTTCTTTGGCATCATAAGAACCTCCATATGCTTAGCAGTTTTGCACTTATTGAAGCCTCTATAGATGGCATTTGGAAGGGCAGTTAGAAGGGCAGGCATGGCTTTCTAATCTACATCTATTCTTTTTCTATATTCTTCAAAGTAGTCAGCCACTTCTTTTAGGATCATGCCACCTCCAGCAGCAGCTGAAGAGGTGCATGAAATGTAAGGTCTTGTGGTAACAGACTCCCATAACCTGTTGTCTTGTAACTTGATGAAGCCTTCCATTCTTAAACACCAAGCATCAAAATCATCAGGAGTCATTAGTGGGGACTTTACCATGGTACTAGTTTACCTATCAGACTTGGATGTTGCCATTTGAAATTTTAAGTGTATTGTGAGAACTAAGGAGATTTAAGATGGTAAGATCTTACAATCAAGACCCTAGAAAGCTCTGATACCAATTGCAGGACCGATTAAGGGATGGTCAATACAATCAATCTTATAATGGGGAGAGTGCTAGAGCACTTAACAGTTCAAATAGGGAACTGGGTTTGGTAACAAGATGTAAAAAACACAAGTAACAATGAGACTGAACTCAAGAACAATATATAAGGTTTTCAAGAATGTTATGTATTAATCTCAAGTTATCTTACAAGAGTTACAATGAATAAGTTTAATAATACAAGACCCTTAGATACTTTATACTACATCCTACAATCGGCTATACTTGGAAAGCCAGTTGGAACATTGAAAAAGAACAAAATCAATGTAAAGTCAAAAGGCAGATTGCCTTTTGACTAGTGACTATGACATGCCACAGCTCACATCCTATTATATTACTAAAAGGATAAAAGTACATAAAGTAGAAAGTTACAAACTTAAGACCTTAATGTATAGTTGCAAAAGCATGGACCTTTTCATCAACTCTTGCAAGTTGGTGAGTTTTCAGAGTTGCAGTGGAAAGTAGGTTAGCTTTCTACAAAAGTACGTCCGAGAAAAGCATGTTCTTATCTATCTTTGGAAGAAATCAGTCTTCACTTCATTTGGCTTCGGAAGACTTTGTCATTGAAGCTACGAAAGACTTCATCTTTGGCTTCGAAATATTTGGTCTTTGGCTTCGGAAGATTTTATACTTGGAATAATCTTGTGCAGAGTATAAAGCTTCCGTAGTAACTTTGGCTTTGGAGGATTTTATACTTAGCATAATTCTCATGAAAAATATAAATCTCTCACAGAAACTTTTGGCTTCAGAAGATTATATACTTAGCGTAATTCTCATGCAAAGTATCCATTGTGAACCTAAGGATCCATTAATCAAGGCCTATTTCATGTGGTTGTCATTTATCTAGCTGTCACACCCTCAAAATCCACGAGCAAGGTTTTTCCGCGAGGTGTGTGAATAAACGAGGATCCAAGTCGTTAGTTACTCAGAACGACACTATATGCAATATTTAGAACAATTCAGAGTTTAAAACTTTAAAACATTTGTAGAAGCGTTTTGTAAATATTTCAAACCTATATTACTAAAGGTAAACTTCATAAAACACACGCCCAAACCAATGTACGTAAGTATATGCTGAATCAAAAGTAAAACAATGTTTGAACAAAGCATGCTTGACACGTGCGTGCTCCTATGGGCAGCTGCTAGTAACGACCTGAGAAAAGCATACTAAAAGTGTCAACACGACGGTTGATGAGTTCAAGAGTTTATAATCATCATAAACGATAGTGTTAGTAAAATAGAAACAAGTGTATTGAAATAGATAGCTAGTCTAATTTCATTAGTAAAGAATAATAGTGATTTCACGATAGAAGCTGACTATGTTTGTCTGTTTGCCTCCCACCACGACACACCAACTCGTGACGTTGTTAGTCGTTAAGGACAATATTACACCAGCTTGACCTCCAGTCATACAGTAGGGGCTTGTAAAACCCAGTAGTACTACCCAAGATTTCCGCTAGATTCCTTAATTAATGATCCGAAAGTGTAAGGGCTTTCTATGGCATTCACACTATGTCATACTAAACACATGTAATAATTGTAAAGCATTTTAAAATAAAGTATGCTTTCTCTCTCAAAAAGAGAGTAAGTAAAAGTGGGGCATTTAACTCACTTGATGCGCAAACGAACAATAACAAAGAGCTAAGGATGAGTGGAAAGACAATCGGTCAAATGTTACCTAAAACACGCAAGTACATAAGTACGTGTACACAGGAATTTTAACAACCATAAGTGCTCAATAAACACGTTGACCCAAGGTTTTGGAAAACAAGACTCTTTTGATCTAGTTAACCCATTTGACCCGTTGGTGACATGTTAATTGAAATCTTGTTTGATCAAGTATAGCAACTCTTTATACATTGTTATCATACAACTTATTCACGTATACCACATAACAAACCCTAAGTTCAATAAGGTTCATCATACTACCATAGTTTATCATACAACTCATGTGAACCTCAAGAAATCAACATGCTCAACACAATTATAACTACACCACAACTAATAAATCATACACCATAATAAACTATCTAACCCCAAACATAGTTCCATAATCTCCTCACATAACCTAACATCTTGCAATATTTCATAAGAACCTAAATTTCCCAAATAATGCATCAAGCATCCATACAACTCAATTAACACATTCTACCATATTAGACACCATAAACAAGCATTCTAGAATGATCCTAACATCATGAACATGCCCAATTCACAATATCCAATGAACCATATGAATAAAGTTTCCTTTTTGGGAAAGTAACACCCAAAAATCCATCTAACATCCAATTCACTCATAAATTCATCAGCTTTATACATAATCAAGTTCATAACAATCATCTAAACATGATAAACATCATCAACTCATCATAATTCCCAAATCTTCTACATAAAGGTTTCTACTTATTGCAATGTATGAACAACCATTCAATTTCATGAATTTCTTGCATAATCCACATAAACTAACATCATATTATCATCAAACAACATAAATTTAGCCTTTATTCATGTTAATTGAACTAGGGTTCTTCCTGAATCAAAAACTATAAAAACTTAATCAAAATCTAACCTTTAATCGTGTAATGGTCAAGAAATGGACTTGCTAACATGTTGGAATGCTTAAAACTAAACCAAAATCGAATGTTTGTGCTTGTTCTTGATCAAAATCACTAGGGATGGGTGCTTGGGAGGTGGGTTACGGCAGCAAAAGGAGTGGGGGGCTAGGGTTGGGTTTTTGTTAAACTTAACTTAATTAAAATTTACTATTTAAACCCTCCTTTGTTACATTTTATAAAATTAATTTTCTTAGAACTTTTTAACATTTTTGACTACAAAACACTAGCATTATTAATCAACAATAATAATCATATATATATATGTATGTATGTATATATGTATGTATGTATGTATGTATGTATGTATGTATGTATGTATGTATGTATGTATGTATGTATGTATGTATGTATGTATGTATGTATGTATGTATGTAT
>BJCO01372396.1:0-10524 GCA_018326465.1 Flaveria floridana | reverse complement strand
TATATATATATATATATGGTTTAAAGTTTTAAAATATATATGATGTAGCGGGGTTTTTAAATCTGCTCTGACTAGTGAACTCGTGTGACAACTAATTTAATTTCGGTTAGTTATGAGAACAATGGTTATTTATGGAGTTAAAAAAAGAAACAAACGATATGTAGTAATAAAAATTGTTAGATCAATCGAAAACCACTTGCCACACATAGGCTTGCAGGAAACACAATCTACGTAGCAGTAATTTAAGCAGCCGGCCGGACAACGATGCCACTGAGATATACAACTTGGGAACAAAGGAGAACGACATCTCACTTGCTTAGGTCTAACTAGTGGCGGAGGTGGTGTTAGGGGAGCAAAAAAGGTAGTTGCGCAGTGACCTGAGATTCATTAACACAAGAGATGATCAAGAATGAAAGCCATACAAGCAATGAACTCGTGGTTTTCATCGCCAAAACAATGGGAATGAACAGGTGATTCTTGTAAATTTGCAATAATGGATGGTGCATTTGGTTTATGGTTTCATGACACTTTTGTATGGAAAAATAATTAGGTAAAGGTGATATAGTGGCTCATTTCAAGTGTTTGATACCATAAAGGACATGAAAAAAGAACATCAAGGTTTGTCAAGATTCTAGATTACATGCAAATCACAGAGATGGTGTACTTTCGTGTGTTAGTGTTTTTGTAATTGACACGTTAATCAAGTTCTAAAAGCAAATAACATGATGGGAACCAAAGAAAGCAACATCACTTTTGTAGAGTTATAGTTACTTTTGCTCTTAGAACTATGATCAATTTTTAACTTTTTCCTTTGCATAATAAACTAACAAACATCTATCTATTTGTTTTAGATAATTCTTGAATCTTTAATAATCTATAATCAATAAATCAACCACAATAAAATTTTGTAACTATAGTTTTTATGTAACACACTCGTTTTCTAAAATTGATGGATTTTAAAACTTTCCTTTAACAAACAACTTCCTAGTCAGTCTTATCAAGTTATCAATCGTAAAAATGTTAAAATCAATCATGAAGTTGAGTGTTCCTTGTCACTCGTCACAATAGCAATCAGAAAATAAATTGTAAAAGTTTACTACTATCATCCCATAATACATTCACCATACCACAACACACCACAATTCTAACAACTCATTACACACCACAATTCCCAACGTACAACACCCCTTAATGCTTGTTGACCTGGCGTTAGGGTAATACAAAAATCTAGATGACCTAGGTAACTAGATTAATCAAGCCCCACCCCTTGTGATGTTGGGGGGTTCGAACCCCACTAACAACTAACATAGTGATTTGTTATTAAAAAAACTAGGTTAATCATGTATCTTATCCACAAGGAGTATGTTTTGTTTAACTAGTTATACTAATCCTAATTAATCAACTAACTTAACTAAATTGGATATACTGAGGTTTTGATTTGAAATAGTCTAATACTAATCTAAAACAAAATTAACTCGGAAAACAAATAAGCACATACTACGAGATAAGAAATAAGTGATCACATCTGGATTTTTGAATTTTTAGCACTATGTATAACCTAATTTATTTATCTGGTTGAAAAAGTCGCATAAACATTACTTAATCAAGAGTTAAAAAGTTACATAGCGTAACTTTAATAATAATTGTAAAGAAGAATAATCACAAACTAAATGAATCCGATTATGTTGACCTAACAATACAAAAAACTAAATAGGAACATATGCTAGGATGTTATTCGAATAAAAAATAATTCTTATAATATAAGATTCGAAAAACAACCAATTGAGAATGATCAATATACCTAATGACTGATTATCGCCAATAGATTCAACAAATACTTTTCTTGATAACAAAAATAAACACAAAACCTAGTTACATGAACACTTTCAAGTAATTCACTAGTAAATAACTCTTAACACCTTTTAACTTTTAGCAAGGGTAATATATCAAAATGAAAACATATAGTTTAACTCTAACTAAAACTTACGATTGAATCCTTTGTTAACTTCACCATTTCATCTGGTTATCAAAATACAGCCCAAGATTATATCATTTAAACTAATTCTATATAAAAAAAACTAAGAACTTTACTCACGCTAATCAAAGAAAAAAATCATATCAAAACCCTAAAATAGTCTTTACCCACCTTACTGAAGACGCATCAAGCTATATCCTATGTTAATAACACTAAGTATTATATAGCTACATCGCTCAACAATCATCATGCTGTTACATTTAGAGTAAAGATTCATCATGAAAGTGTCTAATTTTGCAAATGGCGTGTATTTAAGGGGTAGCATACAAAGGAACATGTTTATAACAAAAAAGACGAAATCAAAACTATACATACCTCATATCTCAACATCATTTAGAAGTTCAAGGACCAAAATCAACAATTAAGGCAACCGAAAGAAAGAGAACAAACTTGAAAATGATATAACCCTAATTATTTAAAACTTACGGATTTTAGCGGCGAGGATTATCGCATCACGGACGAATCTAGGGCTTCGAATCAATATAATTGGTAAGGTTTTGAAAACTAAGGAAACTACAGACAAACTGATTCGGATCTCAATATCCACGTATAAGAAAAACGAGGGCATGTTTGGGCGGGAACTTCAATGCTAGAAGAGCTTGGAAGAGGACGTGTGTCCAATGTAATTTTTATTTATTATAAGAATTAAGATTAAGAAGGATGTGGTTTTATTTTTTAAGGTCCCAAACCTTAACCTTACCCAACTTAAGTACAAAGCCAACCTTGTTTACACCATATGCTCATAACTTGACCTAAACCTTGCCATTTACGACGAACACAACAAGGCTCTCCCTCTACTTTATTTGACAGGGGCCCCGGATGATCGTGTTGGGTGAATTGTGACCTCGTACAATCGTGTCGGGTGAGCAACAGCCGCTTCGTCCACTTGGTACACACCACCATGGTACCATTAAGCTAAAGGCCATAGGAATTTAGTTTGAAATTCAAAACGTATCAATTTAAGTGGTATTAAATTAATTAGGGGTGATTATTTTTGACACAACCCGAAACACGACACGAACCCAACACACACAAAAATACAAGTTTCGGGTTGGTATATTTAAATCGTTTATAAAAACATGCCGTGCTAGAGTTAAATTTCATTATAAAAAAAGTTGTGTTTTGCTGACGTGTTTAACTCATTTAGTTAAACCAGTAAGCTTGTCAACCTATTTAATGAAATAAGTCGAACCATAAGCCATTTATTGACACATTTAACCTACTTTTTAGAACCCATCTACCTGATTAACATGTTTACAATTTGATTTTTACCCATCAACCCATCAACCCACTAACCCATTTGACACGTACAGATAAAAGAGGTGCATACCCTTGATTTATTTCCTGCTTTACCCAGGGTCAGTGAAAAGGGTCGGATTGTTTCGTGATATTGTTTTCCATGACTTGAATTTGTGACAATAAGGTCACAAAACCGTAACCTTAACGTGCCGACGCCCTCCGTTTGACACCGATAAATAAACAAGTTAAAAAGGTCGTGTTTCGGCAACACGAAAATAACAAAAGGTCCCCTCTTCATCCATCTCCACTACACACACCTTCGATTCACCCATTTCTTCCTCATCAAGTTTCAACAATCTCCCCTAAAACCCTAATTCAAATCGTTAATCTCATCAATCTTCCACTCAATCATACAACAATCTCAACGATGTCGAAGGAATTCAACGTCCCACCGGTGATCTTCCCCTCCGGCGGAAACCCTAACTCCGGCCCCCAACGCCGCCTCCCGACGGCCCCTTTTCAGCCACCGAGATCCTCAAACGCAGCCATCCCCTTCATGTCCTTCGACATCGGCTCATCTACGGCCTCCACCTCCTTCTCCACCCCTCAATTCGGCGCCATCGGCTCCGGCTCCGGCTCCGGCGCCGGCAGCGCGAACTTCGACGACGAACTGCCGCTTCTCGAAGAATTAGGTATCAACACGAAACAAATCTGGAACAAAACTGTATCGATTTTGAATCCGTTTAGGGTTAAAGCGGATCTACACGAAGATGCTGATCTATCGGGTCCGTTTTTGTTTCTTATGGCGTTTGGATTGTTTCAATTGCTTGCTGGAAAGTTGCATTTTGGGATTATTTTGGGGTGGGTGACTGTTGCGTCGTTGTTTTTGTATGTGGTGTTTAATATGTTAGCTGGGAGGAATGGGAACCTTGATTTGTACAGGTGTTTGAGTTTAATCGGTTACTGTATGTTGCCGATTGTGATGTTATCGGCGGTGGCGTTGTTTGTGCCTCAAGGTGGGCTGGTGATCTTTGTGATGATGGGGGTTTTTGTCGTGTGGTCTACTCGGGTCTGCACGAGGCTGTTGGTGGAGCTGGCGTCTTGTGGCGATGAGCATCGTGGCCTTATTGCGTACGCGTGTTTCTTGATCTACATGCTTTTTTCATTACTAGTTGTGTTTTGATATGAATTTGGTGATTGCTTTGTTTAGCTGCTGATGTTCTTTAGGTATCATTTGGGTTCTTATAGTAATTGTTTTATCTTTGATAGCTGAATTAAAAACTATGCTCAGATGAGCAGGAGATTTTATTAACTAGTTGATGTTAAATTTAGGTTTTTTAATGAATGAATGGAAGAGTTGGATATAGATTTGATCATGTAGCCTGTCTTTGTTTATGATCTTGATCTTTATGTTTATTGTTTGGAGGTTACCATATTTCTTCTAGCCCATGTAAGCACATTGATATCTTTATAGTAGTTTAATAAGTTACAAGTTATAACGATCTTGAGGTACTGATTGACGTCTAGCATACTGATGCTAAGCTATGCTGGATCATCTGCCATTGCTTAATCCTAAGCCTAACTTGGGTGTCTAATGAAGTTAATCTGAGGTCCTTATACACCAGTAATCGAAGCGTGAACCTAGGCTGACACAAGATGGGTTAAAGCCTACACCAACATAACAATGCAGAGGTGGGATAAAAAAACAAAGAGACACAGGGAAGATAGCGGATCAGGTTCATCTAGGAATGAACTCCAAAGTGGATTGGAAATGCAAAGTTAACATCTATTGTGACATGAATCAACAAGTATCTCAGTAGAATTGTTTTTCCAAGATTTGAAGAATCCAAATGCTGTGATGATTGTCGAAATATAAACAAAATTTAAAGGATTTTAGAAACTTTGGGTTAGTGGAGTTGAATGGTTGCGGTGTATGATGTTCCCTTTTCAGAGTCTATGTAGTTATTTGCAAATGATTTGAAACCTTTGCCACAGTTGATTTCAAAGAGCATTCCTTTTAATGTAATTCTACAGAGACGTGACAAAGGAATGATTTAAAGAGGGGGATTTTGAAAGGTAAGGCTAGCAAACGATGAAGTTTTAAATGTGACGGACATTGGTGACAATTCTAAAAACTTCAGTCGGTTCATGCTCTATAAAGGATGCCCGACTCGTTCCAAGTGTGAAGAAACGTTTGATTTTTGTTAGGTGTGATGTAAAGTTCGGATAGGCAATGGAAGGTGGTAAAAAGATATCTAGTCATAGTTCAAGGAAAGAAATAAGGTTCATTGTATATGTTCAATTTACCATCGGGGGAGTGATCGTCCCTATTTAGGAGAAACACAAAATCACATTTAAAGAGTTTCATGGGTAGAAGAAGGTTTCTTTTGTAGATAATAAACATAGAGCTACATGTCTGACTCAAGTTGAATGTACTAGAAAAGGTTCAAGGAACAATCTGGGATTTTCATGGCAGCAGGAGCACGAGCAGTTAACTCTAGTTAAATTTACTAGATATTGGGTTTAGAGAATCCATATTCTAGTTGTCACAGTCTTTCCAGGTGATTATTTGCTTTATTCGAATTGTGTTTATTCTTATGGTATCTTAGGATTCGGCAGTTTGTGATGGAGAATGAGTCACTGGTAGTGATCGATAACTTGACGCTCAGTGGGAGCTTCAACAAGCCTTCAAGTTAATTGTTGTGAAGCATAAAGAGTTCCATTGAATGATTACAAAATAAATGATAGAGTTGGATGGCAATTCGTTGGCAAAGCCTTCAA
The DNA here is from genome assembly GCA_018326465.1 of Flaveria floridana. Taxonomy (NCBI): domain Eukaryota; kingdom Viridiplantae; phylum Streptophyta; class Magnoliopsida; order Asterales; family Asteraceae; genus Flaveria; species Flaveria floridana. The sequence goes on along the minus strand of BJCO01372396.1, from coordinate 4,469 downwards.
GTAGGAGATTATTGGGTGGTGTAGGCTCGGGCTCGGCCAAAGGGCAATCGGCCCAGGGATGCACAAATTTGACCCATGATTTTGCTTCCTTATTTATAGTTTCTTTATAAACAAGTCATGATTCTCAAAAATCAAAATTATACGTGCTCTGAGTTTGAGATGTGTTGAACAGGTGAGCTCAACTTTTTCCTTAAAATTTCAAATTAAACAAATTAAAAAATGCATTTTTATAAACCAAGTTAATATGTAAAGATCTTAATGTTCTGACTTGAGTTCATGCAAACTTATTTAGTGTACTTTTGTAAAGTTTGTTCCCTATTCTAGGAACCACTTCCCATCATAACATATATGAATCTCAATTAAGTTCTACCTATATATTTATCTATCTTCAAAGGTGTTAATAATGTACTACTTGCAAAATGGAACAAATTCACAAATGCAAATTTACGTTGTAAGCAAAGGATAAGAAGAGACTACTCCCATGATGATAAAAGAATTTGTATTTATATTAGTACTTAAGAATTTTGAAGAACTTGCTAAATGGGACATCAAAGGAGGAGAAAAAATAATGTATTCGATGTGTAACTTAGCTCCCGCTTTCGATGTGTAACTTAGCTTCCGCTTTCGATGTGTAACTTAGCTCCCGCTTTGTGCAACATTCGGGGATGAGCTGAATTGTTTATCAGTATGATGTACACAGTCTCACTCTACACTTTGTGTAGGATGTTATTTTTCACGGCTTGAACCCATAATGTGTATTAGATATTTTAGTGTAATTGAATTGATTAGTTGATCAATACGATCATAAAATCCATTAAACAAAAAGCGTTCAATTGTTTAAGTTTATTATGATATTCGCTAATAACACCTTAATTTATCTAACCCCTAAACAATAGGTGTTCGGCAACACCCTCTTAGTGAGGGTTCGCTGGCAGTGTCCCTAATAGCAGGATCTAAAGGACAACAACATTTGGTGGGTTTTAAGAGGCAGAGCTCCTGTCAGGTCGACTTAGATATTTGTTGTTTTGATAAATATTGTTTATTAGAGATGTTTATTTTCTGAAATTTCATATAGGAAACTTGAGAGTAAAAATTGTCTAATTTGAAGATGATAACTAACGTCAATAGTTTTTCCCATTCATGCAAAATTCAATTTAGACCACATCTTGGTAAGACTTCTTTATGATCATCATCATGAAAACACCTATACAAAAACCATACTTCATTTTGATTATGAGTTTTATCTCATATATTTATTTGGGTGACTACGGAATAATTTCGATATAAAAGTGTACACACGTTTCTTAGATTATATAGTTTGTTAAACTCAGTTCCTTTATAACCTGAAGGTCACAAAGCAATAATCTTAATAGTAACTCCAATGCCCTCTCTTAACTAAGCAACAACCTTAACTTCGCTACTTGTGGTATTATCATGTTATCGTTATCGTTTAGTATTTTATTGAGTAAAGTATCATTCAAAGTATGCATTTGATCACTTACACTTCTTAAAAATGCCAATTCTCATTGTTTTATGAATGTTTGATGATGTACTATTTTACGACACAAATATCAAACATATTTGATACTCGGTTAAATTTAGATTTTAATTAAGGTTTGAAATTTGAATATAAAATGAGTTGAAATCAAATAAATCTAAATCGTAATTATTTTTTCCTTAAAGTTTCAACCCCCTTTATATTCAAGCAACAGTTTAATTCAACAACACATGTAATTACCACGAGCATCTCTTTTATATATTTTCTAAGTTTTTACTTTATTGGTAATATCATATAAAAAATGGTGGTCCTCTAAATGACAACTCAGTTGAAATCTTAATTATATTTGATTAAATACTAATGGACTTGTTGGATAAAAAACTCTCGACAAATAAGAAGTTGCGGTTTTAAAAATATAAAGTATTTTGCTTATTTATTCAATAGTAGCCCAACATAGAGGAAATGATGCAAAAACCATGGTTCACAAGAATATTATGAAACACTGTTAGACTATATTTTTGTTCGATAGTCTTTTTAAACAAATGACAAGTTAAATTTCATTTTATATGTGCATCCCAATTCGAACGTACATTTGGATTTTGTATCTTTATATATTTTTTTTATATCTACAAAGGTTTATAATTAAGAACCATAGAGTGTTTGCAACACCTCTAGTAGAGTGTAATTCAAAGGAGAAACACATATGATATGTCTCTAGTACTCTAGGAGTCATCACAATAAGCTGGAGTTGTTCTTTCGACAAAACGAAACCCAAGACGGTGAAGATATTAAAATTAGTTAATGAAGATACTCGTAGAATGTTAAAATTTAGTATGCGGCGAGTTTAGTATCTTCTACGGCTCTTAAGATTATCTATTCAAGTGGCTCATAAGTCGAGTAACTTGTGTAGTCCTAAAGTATGATATATGAATGTTAGGGTTCGTGCTTATTATTGTGTTCTGATTCTACGGGTGGTGGATGGTGTTAAAGGTGTTTGGTGGGTCCAGTAAGTTTTGATGTGGTATTGTTATTTATTTTAAGGCAAATTGAATTCTACTAATTCAAACTATAACCTATTAATCGATAATAATCCATACTATTAATTTGGTCGGTAACACTACCAACTTTCATTTTTATTACTAACAACAGTCCTAATGATATAATTTTCAGTTTTTCACATTTGATTTGGAATCTATTCAGGTCGCAATAATGATTGTGAACGAAATGAAAAAATATACAAGTTAAATTGAGCCTAAAATAAATACAAATCGAGCATAAAATTTGAAAATCATATCATTGGGATTGTTGTTGGTAACAAAAATGAAAGTTGGAAGTGTTACCGGCTAAATTATTAGTATGAATTATTATCGGTCAATAGATAATAATTTAAATTACTAAAACTTAATTTGTATTTTTTTAAGGTAGATTTTCACAAGTGGCTCTTTGTTGATTGGGTTTCTCTTTGCAATTCCTACCATGTCCCTAGTTTATTAATTTATATTTGTTCTCAAGAGAAAAATTACATGTTATATAAATACGTGTTAGGAATAAAGTATAGCAACTTTGTTTGATTTATTTGTATGCATATGACATTATTGATATTTCAAGAATATAAGTCGGAGGTTGGTAAAGATGTGACAACCAACCCACCAATGGTTGGGACATTTTACCAACTTTGAAAGTCCAAATGGTCGTGTACTTGATGTATCATTTTTTCCCATCAAAATGAAAATTGTTTATTGTTTACTTGTTTTACATGATATGTGAGTCAGCAGTTAAAGAAAATGATATGCAAATTCATTAAACATGTTTGTTAAATTTATGAAGTAGTTATAGTGTTGTTCGTTTCGAGCACACCACAATAACGGGATTGTCTTTTTATATTTTTAATAGTTTAAGTGGTAAAAGTTATTTTTTAAGAATTTAACCATCTTAATATATTTTACCTGTTAATTATGTGATTATAATCGTTGACTTCTAAACCAAATTTTCTCATGATTTTTAAATTAAACTATAACATTTATATAAGTTAATAAATTTTTAAAAATTTACATCATGAAAATAGTATTTTTTTTTTAATTTGAGGATGATACGACTGTTTTTTATTTTAAAAGTAATTTTACTTATTGGGTTTCACTACATTGTGCCGCCACTTCTCTAGTTATATCATAATACATTTGAGGATTACAGGATAGTTTTTTTATATTAGTTTTTATAAGTTTTGTAAGTTACAATTGTATTTTATGAATTGGACAATCTTATTATCTTTATACTACATTTGAGGATTACAGGATAGTCTTTTTCTATTATTTTAATAAGTTTAGTAAGATACAATTGTATTTTACGAATTGGACAATCTTATTATCTTTATACACATACTAATTACGTAATTACAATTGTTGATTTTTAAAACAATTTTTCCGGATGATTTTAACAATAATAATAAAATTTTCATATGTTAATATTTTTTTATAAACACTACACTACATATAACTCAAATTTTATTCTTTTTACTTTGAATATTGTACTTCTATAGCTTTTTAAACTTAAAAATATTTACATTTGGGTTTTCTGACATATTACGCAAAAAAAAATATAATTTACATTTGTGTTTTCTGTAACATCACGTGGGCACCCCTTATAATGCGTTTTTAAAGCAATGATAAGTTTTGAAAAACTTGTTTAGTTATATATAATACTAGCTATAGTAAACCCGTGTATTACACGGGTTGAATAAATAAAAATTTAATATAATAAATTTTATTAATTATAAAATAATATTTTAAGATATGATATGACTGAAATTATGTATTAGAAATGACTATAAGTAATAAAACAGTGATATCAATTTTTTAAAAATTTATTTATAATTTTTTTCAAAAAGAAAATAAATATTTTATCCTAAAACAAACTGTATAAAAAGGTCATTTTTAAAAATTTTCTATTATAACTTCCATATTTAATTATTTTT
>BJCO01372395.1:0-10086 GCA_018326465.1 Flaveria floridana | reverse complement strand
GTGGTGAGGAGGAGGTTGTGGTGGTGATGGGTGGTGGTGGTGTTTATGGTGGTGGGTGATGAAGAGATGAGAGAGAGAGAGTGTGTGTGTGTGTGTGTTTTTTCGAGTCAGAGAAGAAGGATGATGTGGGTTAAGGGCAATTTCGTCTTTTTAATAATAATTTAACTGGAAAACTAACAGTGTTAAGTCATCTGAACTAAAATGGAGATAAAAATGAAACGTATAGACTCAAATGAAGATAACACGAAACGTTAGGGGGCGGATGGCAATTTTGAAACTGCAGGGATGCAAGTGGTTAAAATGGGCAAATGTCAGGGATGCAAATGGTAATTTACTCTTAAAAATAATTAGAGTGAAACCGAATGAGCGCCGACCGAGCTTACCTTTGCTCGTGCTCGGTTCGTTTTAAAACCGAACCGAGCCGCTCGGTTCGTTTTAAAACCGAGCCGAAATTGAACGAGCAATGTTCCGAGCATTTTTCGAACGAGTTCGAGCGAGTTTCGAGAGTCGAGTTTTTTGAACAGTCCTATTCGTAATTTACATTTATGTAAACCAATGGTTATTTTGGTTCTGAAAATAAAAAGTGTTTCTGTAATGATCTTGATCCTATACATATATACATATATACGTATATTCGTATATACATATATACATATATATGTGTGTGTGCGCGCGCGCGCGTACTGGAAGTGTTTAAAGAAATCTGTTAACTGAAAAGACATGATTGTGTAATTGAAATCGTAACCATTTATTAACCGACAAAAAAGTAACTACCAAGTAACTGATCCAAGCTAATGGTTACAGATTGATTTTTAATTTTGAGAGATAACTAGTTCTAACCATTCTTTTACCGGTGTCTTTAATTATTTGTTTTTATAAATTGTATTTAACTTATAAATACATGACGTTGTATGTAATTAATAAGAATAAAATAATAAAACTTAAAACTTTAAATATCAGTAAGGTGGCCTACCTTAAGGGGAAAATCATAAGCAATTAAGTGATTGACTTATGATCACTCTAAGAAACTATGTAATTCATACTTAAATAGTTGTACGATTGCGTTATTGTTGAGCCATGCTATATAATCTTTTCTTTTTAATTACTAAAGCAATGGTTTTAAATAGTTATTAGTTTGTATAGTTTTAATTAATATTACAATTATTATTGTGCATATTACAGATTTATCTTTTAGATACCCAGGGGACACTTGTTATGTTTGTGTGATTAATTTTTTTTTATAGTTAGAGGTAATGATTTTGTTTTTATATTAGTTATAAATTTGTGATGATTTTATAAATTTTATGTAACTTACCTAATGCACGAGTTTGTATCTAATTAATTATAAGAATAAAACTATAAAACTTAAAAACTTTATATATTAGTAGAGGTGGCCTACAGTAAGTGAAAAACCATACGCAATTGAGCGCTTGACTTATGCTCACTTTAGAGCATTCACATCCCACTCTTCATATTCATAATATAATTATACTAATATCACTATTTTTTCTCTCTTATTTTCAATTAAATAATACTATATAATACCTTTGTCATTATATTTTTTCTCTCATCTACTCATAACCACTTTTAAAAAATATTAAAAATTAATAGAGATGAATAGTATTTTATCAAATATAAATATGAACAGTAACATATTCTCTATACTCTACTCAGAACAACTTAAAATCATTCTTTAAAATATAAAGAACACATCACAAATATATAGAAGGTGGGATGTGAATGCTCTTAGGCAACCTTGTAATTCATACTTAAAATAGTTGTACGATTGCCCTATTGATGAATCATGCTATATATTTTTTCTTTTTAATTGTTAAATCAACGGTTATAGATAGTTATCAGTTCATGTAGTTTAAATAGTTAGAGTTACCGATCTTTTTTTAAGTTAACATATATGTTAATAAAGGTTGGAAATGAGCAGTTAGGTTTTCTAGATTTTAAGTTTGGCCACAAGTTTTTGCTCCATTTTGCATTTTGCCCCTCCTATTTATGTTATATATGGAAAGAAAAGGGATTTCTCCCCATTATCTCTCCGTATGTTTCTCTGAAAGGGTTTTTAGGGTTTTGTGGTGGTGGCTGGCTATACCAAAGGCAATGATGGCAAAGGCGGCGGCAGCGGTAACGATTATCTTGCATGTTTTTCTCATTGGTGGTTTATTGTGGTGGTGGCTCTGTTGTCGCTTCGCCTCCCCTTTGTGGTTGAGGTGGAGCAGGCGGCGGTTACCCATGGCTCAATCGATGGTCTCGTCGTCATCGTCGTTGGTGCTGCCAATTTATGGAACCTCATGATTCCTGGCTTGAAATCAACCTTTTTGGTGGTACCGGAGGCGGTGGAGGCAATGCCCGCTCCGCCCTGGAGCAGTTTCCCTGCCTCCTGTGCGACGTTTGGCGTCTACATTTGGAGGCCGATGTGGTGGTTGTTGTGGCCACACCTTCCCTTTGGTGTCTCCATCAGCATCGATTGTTGGGTTCTTTTAGGCCTTGCGATGGCGTCTTACCGGAAATCGGCCCTTCTTAAGGGTTATAGGCCCCTGCCGCCACCGGAACTTTCCTTGCATGGGTTGCTTAGGCGGTGCGACACTAATTTATCTTCCTTTTTCTGATTTGTGGTTCATATCCTGAGATCTCTTCAATGATGGTGCTTGATAACAATTTTTGTCCCTATGTTTTTGGATCTCGCCTCGATGATGATGTGTGGGCCACATCTGAGAGCTATTTTGATTTTAACATCCCGACCCTTATTTCTTTTGAACAGGTTGATGGGTCTTTGGTGTGCACTCTATGTTGGATTGTTTAGTTGTTTGGTTGCTCACGCTGATTTGATGCTCGTCGGTGTAAACCCTATTTTTTTATTAAACTAACTTGTGTTTTGCCTTTTGGATTTCTACTATTTGAGGTCTAATGTCTTGAGATGTTATTTGAAGTTTATGGAATGTGTTCTTGCTCTTTGAATTAGTGTTGTTTAAGTGGCAGGTGATTTTTTATTACACCAGTGCGTGTGAATTAGGCCTTTACATATCGAGGTCACGAAGATGTAGTGTAGTGATTGATGATAAAATACATCTCATCTGATACTTTGCTGTTGGTTTTGTGTTAACCGATATCTTCATGGTTCTCTTTATTATAGCTTGTCTAAGACCATTTATCCCAATGGTTGCCAACATGATTATGTTTGGTGTGTTGTTGTTCTGTGTTTAGGCAATGATGAAATACGTGTGATGGTTTTGGTTGCTTTTTGGCGTGGTTACCATCTATGGTTAGCAGCCACAACCAAACACCCGTTCTGAGCCAGATTATCGTGGTAAATTACGCGCACAACGCGCGCAGATGATACATCCTAGTTACATATGAACTTACCAAAGGGATGAATAGGAATGTGTTTTTTTTTTGAGTATTAGCCACCATTATTTTAAAAAGCTTCATATTTAGTCCCCGTGTTTTGATGTTTAAATGTGACTTTTTCTTATTTCTTTTCCACCCACCATCGCACCACCACCGAACAAAGAAAGGTATAGACACAGAGACGGAGAAAGGGAAGGAGAGAGAAGATCTCCTGTTAGATCTTTTTCTATTCTTCTCCAACGACGAGATCCGGTTCCCTCTTCTTCGAGTGGCAACGCCGCGTATTACGGTTTTATCTTTTGATTACAGAGGAACACCTGTTATGTTTTATGTGATTAAACTTATTACTACCATAATAAACCTTTTTTAAGTTTATACCTTTTATAAGTTGAGCTCTTTCAAAAGTTGGGTCACGACTAATTGACCTTTTCAAGTACCACTATTAATAAACTAAGAGAATTTTAAAGATGCTGTGAACTAGCTGAATAAACATGTAATTATTTAAAATTTATTTAAAATAACAAAATAAAAACTAAAAGAGATCAACAGGAGGATGGAACTGAGATCTTGCTATGAATCATTGCATCAACAATTTATAAATGATCATTTTATTCCTTTAATGAATCATTGTTGTAACACTTGTGCAACCACATCTATACATGATATTATCTCAACAATGAAAAATAACTATCCAATCCATACCAAAGGTTTAACATCAACCGCGATATTATCTTTCTGCACACGTCGTTTTTTTGATACAGATGCATGAAATCAGTCCAGATCAAAGGTTGGGACCTGTGATTCCAAACCATGAGTGGCTTGGTACATCAACCGCGATATTATGTTCCTATACGGGTCGTTTTCTCTTTTCGTTTTACAATAGTTAAGGCATTTTTCAACCTCCCCTTTCACTTCTAAATACAGTTGATGGGCTCTCTCTTTACTCCTCAGTTCCTCCCTCCTCCCTGAAACCGAATCTAAATTCAGTTTATATATAAGCGCAATAAAGAATCTCAAAGTGTTATAATTTACCTTCTGTTTTAATTGGCTTTCCAAATAAGTAATAGTAACGCCCGGGAACTTTTGGTAAAAATACCGGCATGTGGAGGTCTTGATTTGCAACTTCTCCTTTCGTGTCATTCCTATCAACAACCACAAACTTAGAGGTAAGAACACACCAATAAATATACAGTTCTTCAGGTTTCAAAATTTTAAGTTTGTATGGGCCAGGATTGATATAATTAGCACCTATAAATATACAGTTCTTGTTCAGATTCAACAATTCAACCCACTAACCCGACACAATTGACACCCCCCCACACACACACGTATCTCACCAACTAAACACCCTCTTCACTAACCAACAGAACCAACATTCCTTACCTTAGTTTTATAGAATCATCGGTTGTTCGTTGCACATAATCCTTCATAAAGGGAATCTTCATTTGATCATCATAATCTAGTAACAACTGGTGTGGTGGAAATCAATAAGCCAAAGCAGAATTAAATTCTAAAATCATCATGTTGAAGTAAACAGCTAGTTTTTAGACTTACCTGAGCATAATCGTCTTCCCCAACAGCACCGAACGGTATAACTGTGGCTCCAAATCTAGCAGCCATCCTCACAAACTCTGACTGCTCGGGCCAAAATAATTTGTATTCCTCCCCCTGAACAAATTATAAAGTATAAATATTAATCTACATGTTTATTAATAGCGATGAATACCTGAGCGTATATCGTGGGTCCCACCTTTCTATGAAGAGCTTCACGCACGCCTCCTGGATACAATAGGACATGGGACTTTAAGGAAAAGAGTTTATAGATGTTAGATGGTGATACAGGAACTGCACCCATAATTCTTGTTATATCATATGTTGCTAGATCAGGCATTCCATTTTCTTTTAGTTGCTTGAATAACATTGGGTGTGCTACTCCTCGAATAATAATATTTTTCTCAATTAAGAAGCGCCGAATCATAGGAGCCACTTCAAATCCTAGCATATTGTGGCAACCAACAAATAACACGGGTCCTTCAGATGGAACTCCGTCTAGACCCCTCACGATTTTCCCATCTTCTAAAGTTGACAGCATCACAGGTGAAGCAGCAAAATCGAACCATCTGTAAGTAAGTTTTAGAAAAACAGTAATTTGGTGTTTGTGGCTTCCTTAAGCTATCGGTCGGGAAGAAGTTTATGCAGGTAGAATGAACTTACTTTAACGAATCTGAAACACCTTTGATTTCTTGAGAGCTTGGTGGTATGAAGTCGGTAGCATAATCTGTGTGTTTTGCGCGGCGATAAAAGCCAGCACCCTTTATGACTGTTACCAGATCAAAATCTTCCTCCTGTTAAATATAAATATAATCTTGACCAAAAGGTTTCGGTTCATACTTCACTTCATATGTTGCTCCTTTAGGAATAGAGTAAAGTACAAAGCTTTTGCATTTAAGGAAAGAGCAGACTACCAGAAACAGTGCATGACCCGCATCACTAAACGTGCGGATCTGACATTTTGGTAGAATTTTGCGAAGCCTTTCGCCTTCCTGTATACTTGGCAGTAGCTGATCGTTCCCACTGTAAAAGTTAAAAGCAGTAAAACCTCATTGAGTGAATAAAGTAGTTAACATTGAAATTGCAAGTGGTTGAAGAGATAGGACCTCGAGAGTATCAATGTCTGAGCTGAAACCGAATGCAGGCATGAGTTTGAATACGCACAAGCTGATTCAATCATCTTCAGCTTCCAAAAAACCACCTCAACGGTTAACACATCTCCAACATCCTAGGAACCTTATTGTCAGATCTTTTTTTGTACCACAAAGAAAAGTATTGACATTTAACAGTGTTGATCATCTTAGGGACGACTCTTTGACTTTAGATCTTACAGAAAGATAAGAATACAATGACGGAAAAGCCTCGGATAGTTTTGTAATGCTTTGTTCTGAGGGAAGTCCTTTCTTTGCAGTGGATGTCAGCATTCCTGAAGGCACCCCTGCATATTATATAGCGCGTGACTAATAATTATATGTCAGCAATTTTGAAGAATATTAATATCAAATGAAAAGAAGGCTTAAAAGAAAAACCTGTCATTAAGCTCATAATATAAGGAAGGCTGGGGCGAATCTGATCAGGTAAGGTTTTCAATATAGGTACCAAAGGCTGCAACGGGGACTTGTCAAAACTTGTAGCTTCATAAAGAGACCAACACATTCAATTACAGTAGTTAACAAGTTGAAAATTTTACGATTAACTGCACTAACAAACTAACAAGCTCTTCACCTGGATTAGCTAAAACTAACACAAGATCAATATGTGGGACACGTGCTGCAACAGACAGTGCAAGGCATCCGCCAATCGATTCACCAACAAGATATATTGGTCTGTCTGGAAACTGCTCGTATTCAGACCTAATTGTCCTTTCAACTAGCTTTACAAGATCTGATCCAAAAGAAGAAAGATTCCAAGTTAATTACTAATTAACATGTTAAGTCATATACAAATGAGAAAGAGAGACGATGACCTGTAAAAGGTGTTCGATCCGTTGTGGGAATATGCAAGCACCATACATCAAAAATCCTTCATCAAATAAAGGGAAGTGAGATTAAAAACAGCGACTTTATCTAAATAACATCAATAAATATGTGTTACATATTGCTATTATATGTCATTAATCTTCATAGAAGAAATCCACCTATTTCACATATGATGTGTCACTTACTCTCCAAGCCGCCGATGATGCGAAAGAAGCGAAAGCCCGTTACCATCAACCCCTGAAAAAACCATAACTATGGCATTGTGCTATGAACATCACTACATAACAGTTGATCAAATTGAACAAGGCCACTCTCCAAATTCGGCAGTTGTTATAGTGTCAGATGACTCATTATAGTTGGTCTATTTCAGCATCTACATATAATGGCAGGACTAAAGACACCATTGATATACTATTCACACACCACTGGCATTTTATACAAGCTGTATGATCTTATACGGGTCGTATGATGTGTTATAGGAGGCTGTATGAGGTGTCCATAATACTATATGCGTCCATTTGTGGCTTTATGCTTACATATCATACAGGCCCTATGAGATGTTATACGGGCAAATCATAATGTTAGGATGGGTGTTGTGGGGCAAGCGATGGGTGGCGCTCACCATGTGGCTTGACATGTTGGTCGCGAACTCCGCAACACCAGTAAGACATTATTTTTTCCTCGATTGCCTTTATGATGAAAAGAGTTTTAGAACACTTTTCCGTTTGAGTTAACAATTACTTTTGCGTATATCAAATGATTTGTCAGAGTGATATTAAGTAATGTGTTTTTTTGTTTTTTTTATACTTTTAGTGAATTTTATTTGATTATAATGTTTAATTTTATATTAATCTACAGCTTTTTTTTAACAAACCAAAATAGAACATCTTTCAATGAATTTTATATTATTGTTTTACATTAAAAAATAAATTAATTAATTAAAAAATTCAATTCATAACAACATCAGACTACTTATCAAACTTTATTCAATACCCAGTTATCTATCACATATCACAATATTGCATGATAACTCCCACAACACATAACGACCCATATAACTTGCTCAAGTTGACACATGTAAGAAAGCACACTATTTACAACCATATGATATGCTTGGTGATGTATGTACAGTAGGACCTAGATAATTACTCATGTTAGGTGAGCATTTGAGCACTGTACTATCAGAACTTCATCAGTCATCACAGTTTTTTGTCTGCCCTTCAAAACTTTCCAATGTTTGACTTCTGTAATCAGTAACAAAGTCAAAGAAGATTCTGATTCCACTTGCAGAATCTCATCTCCAAACAATCTCCACAACTCCTAGTTCTATCTAAAATCATACGTGTGTATCAAGTTCTTAAACATTATGAAATCAACCGAAATATCAAGATACCGTTGCCCCAATATCACAAACCTCAAAAGTCAACATAATAATATTTTACAAAATGAATGAAGAAGATGAAGAAACCTGGTAAAGATAGCATAAGAGGTGCGTTACGTAAGCGTGAGCCACACTCCAACGGCGAAAACCACCGCGGAGGTCCACCGTCGGATCTCACCAACAAATCTCTCGACCGTTGAAAATACTCCGTCAAACTGAACCGTTGATCAACCGTCGTCTCAACCAATTCTCCGGCGGTGGTGATCGGTTGCTCCGGCGACACAACCACCGCCGGCCGAACAGAGGACAAAGGTTTGAATCTGTAGTTTCTCGTTGTTGAAGATGGTGTGGTGCGTTTGACCGTCGGGGTGAAAGTGAAACACGTGGCCGGAAGTCCGACGCCGGTGATCGGCATGTGGTCGCCGGAGTGTTTTTCCGGCGGATTTGAAGGTTGTTCGCAGGATTAGTGAACGCTTTTGTTTGCAAACTGAAGAGATGAATTTGTACTTGCGATTTTTGGGCTTTGGTGATTGATGTATATGAGATTTCATTTATTGGAAGATTAAGATTTACCATTTGTGTCGCTTTCGATGGTTTTTTTTGTGTGTAGAAAGTTTATTACTATTATTTTATGATGATGATTTTTACTATAAAGTATATTGCACGTGTACGCACAAAAGTGTTTTACTCTCGCATCTTTTCTATAAGGGGAGGGAGTGGGGTCGATAGGGGCGGTTCGGGAATTATAGTGTCCCATGCATTGTTTTCAAGACCGGATAGTCCAACCCGGGAATCGAAGGGTGGGTCGAACCGGTTGCATCAACTTGTTTTGGAGGGGTTCAACCGGTCGGTTTGTCCCGATCGGTGGTCATACTGGGAACCGGATCGGTGTCAAACCGAATTTTATGTTTTTTGTACTTTAATGGGTAATATCGAGGTGTTGAACAATAATTAGTGTGTTGGACATAAGATTATTGTTAAGTTATATATAACTATAAAATACACATATAAATTACTTATATTGAATTATATGTATAACTATATACATTGACGGAGCTTGAGCGAAAGCTTGGGGGTGGGGGCGAAAGTAAACTATTTTAGGGGGGGCGGACTCTATATTTTTAAAAAAATTTCCACTACCGGACAAAAAATTTACACTATCGAGCCGAAAATTTACACTACTGACGAAAAAAAGAGAGGGGGCGGGCCCCCCCGGCTCCTCTGAAGCTTCGCCCCTGACTATATGTATAATATACTATATATATAATGACGTCATCCGGTTCTTAAATCCGGTCCGAGCGGTCCAATCATCCGGTTCTTACGACCAAACCAGTAAGATCTCCGATTCAACGTCTGATTCCGGTTCTGAAAACATTGGTCCTATGCACTTATGCAGGTACTAAAATATGGATTCTTAAAAAATAAACTTATATAAATTTAAAAAGGAAAAAAGAATTATTTCACTAAACCAAAAATCATAAACCAAAAATCTCCATAAACCAAAAATCATAATAATAACTAAAATTTTAAAAAAAATATTCAATCTATATAAAAGCATACCTTAAAGACCAAATTCATTAATCTACATTTCTCACGTCTCAAAAATCAAAATCGTAAATTAATCTAGAAAATATTACAAATTAGGTTTTCACTTTTCATTCTTGGCTCTCGTAATGCCTTCAACCTTTTTGCCGCTTGTTTCGATTTGAGTTTGGATAACGGCCACAAATTATTATTATCTTTTTTCTGTTTAACAGTGGCGGAGCTTGAACACTCCCGTAGGTGGGGCGGGGGCGAAATTAATTTTTTTACGGG
>BJCO01372393.1:0-10458 GCA_018326465.1 Flaveria floridana | reverse complement strand
GCCTAAGCCTGCCAGGAACTGGGTTTTAATTGTTATAAACACAAAACCAATATAACCCCAAAGCCACATGAACCCTAGAAATCACATCGATCCAATTGAACCTCAATCGGTCAACCAAACGCAGATGATAATGAAATCTATGTTGGGGCTTTGATTCCTTATGAAAAATCGAGTTCTTTACAATGTTTATTTACCTGGATCGAAGTTTAAATCGATGAGGATGAACAAGGAGTAGCCGCGACTATAGAGAGAATCGAAGAAGATGTTTCTGTTTGTTTTAAGAGGAATTTAGGTTTGCAAACGATTAAGACCAGTTATATGATTGTTTAGGTGCGATTATTTCGATTATTTTAGAGCGTAGTGCGATCGATTTGCTGTAAAAGGGGCCGACAACGCGGGGTGGTTGGGTTCGGTTCCAGATCGCACTCAAATTTCAAATTGGAGCGGGGCATTGGTTCGAATTTACCACGTGATGTGTCGGGATGATTGATTCGATAAAAATCGGCTGGTTTTTGATGTTTGAAGGTTGCCGGAGCTTTGGCCGGCGGTGGTCGGAGAGCCGACCGGAAATTCGAGGGTGAGAGAGAAAGAGAGATTTGATTTTTCAATTTACAGAACTAGTCCCTGCGGTTTCTAACTTATTATTTCATGCTATAACTTTCTTTTAAAGTTTCTAAATTGGCAAAAATAACCCCTGGACTATTATTATTATTATTATTATTATTATTATTATTATTATTATTATTATTATTATTATTATTATTATTATTATTAATATTATCATTATTACTAAGATTATTATTATCATTAACATTATTATTATTATTATTATTATTATTATTATAATTATTATTATTATTATAAAAGATTGAACGCCGAAATACGAGATGTTACATGTATTGTATATAGTAATGGTACACCTAAACTCTACCTTAGGTACTGTGGCCAGGAGGTGCGATGCACCGTTATAGAAGGTTTATGATAGGCCTAAGTCCAGTACCACAATACAGAAAGGTAAGGTTTATGGGTGATGGAGAGAAAAGAGGTAAAGATGAAAGAGTAATAAAGTTAAAGACGTACGATCAATGAATAAAAGTTAAAGAATAAACGAACGAAAGTATTGAACGGGAGAAACATAATGATAAAGTATGAAACGAGATTCTTGCCACTCGACCTTCGTAATCATGGTTGCGTGCCATAAAGAGGGTAAAGTGTGACAAGACCTATATAGAAACAAAGATAACGAATGATGAAGATAATAATGATATTATCTATGTGTATGTATGATGTGTGATAGCATGAAAGTAAAGATACGGTCTTAATGAAAGTAAAATATGTTTTATAAAAAAACTAGAACTCACTCAGCAAAGCTGACTTTTTATGTGTTTCCAGTTGGCAGGTGGTGTTGCTGAGGATGGCACGGAGCGGCTACTTAGCTCTTTTAGATGTCATTCTTTTGCATAACGTTTTTGCACTGTAATACGAACAAACGATGTTTTATAATGAATATTGTATTAACTTGCAAAAGCATTTATAGTAGAATGAAAAGTTATTTCACTAATTCCGCTGCAATGTTTATTAAAGTTAATGAAATTATATGTTTTAAGAACGATGAATGGCCAGTTGTAAGCGTCCCGGGAACGAGGCCTTACATTTGTAGTAAAAACACACTTTGTAGAATAACCTCACCCTTATTTATATAGATAATAGTCTTGTTTAACCTCGCATCCCTAAAAAGCTTGGGTTTAGGATTGTTTATTACATAAAATTAGAATTAGGGTTAAGAGCAACATTATTTTTATTTAAACTTGACTCAAATCAAGCTTTTAACAAATCAACTTTTATTAATCTGTTTTGAAGAACAAATAGTAAATATTCTAAGGGGATGTTTGGCAACATCTGAATCAACGTCTTAATAGTCCAGATATCTGAATGGTTCAACATTTAATGGTTCAGACTGTTTGTTTCGTGAGCAAATATCTGAATGGTTCAGACATTTGCCTTTGAATGGTTAAGCATTAGTAATGCTTGATGGTTAAAAAGTCTAATACTGAATGATTAAGACATCTTATCTGAATTGGTCAGACATTTATCTTTAAATAGTTAAATGATATACTAGTTGTTAGTGGTTCAGACTTTTTAATGTTTCAACACTTAATGATTCAGATATCTTATTGGTTCAGCACTTAATCATTTAGAAATTACCAAACAGCCCTTAAGATTAACTAATCACAATACGCTTCACCTAGAATTAAAACTCCTAATCTTTTGTTGTATTGTTTACCACTTACGAGGAATATTTCCTTAGGATGGATCATAAGTAACTCATAAGCCGATTAACTTATATACCCACTTTAAGTTGAAACATGGGTTTCTTGTATCTATTCAGAAATATACAATATCTATTAATTTAAAACCTGAAACATGATAACTAAAGTCGCAAAGATTACCGTGGGTTTGTTTATTCTTGAATGTTAATTGATAATAAAAGTCAATTATGATTATAAAATAAACATGGTTGAATAATGATAGTCGGTGGAAAAGGACAACTGATAGGTATGAAGACAAGGGAAATGACAAAAATACCATATGTTGTCATGGGATACCATGTTAAGATGCACTCTATTATTAATCAAGACTACAACGTAACCGAACAGAGTGAATCTTTATATAAAAATGTTATTTGTGTTCCTTTTATTTTGGTAAACCCAACACTGTTATCGTAGCCAAAAGAAAACTGGTAAACCCAACATTAAAGCAATTGTCAACACGGCTTAAAAGACGTCACCGGTCCCGACTGCACACTGAAAATGGCTGCCACGCCAAAGAACCTGCCGGTTTATACATATCATCATAGCCGTAAACCATTAAACCAAACGAAAGATAACCATTGCACCGACAGCTGAACTTCCTTCACATAGAACATAGGGACAGGGATCTAAGACGAACAGCCGTCGTCATCATCGAAGTGTAGCACGGACGTATGAATGCCGACACACAACCACGAACCCAAACCGGCAAAAACCAGAAATAATTAAGATTTTAACACAGAGTCGCACATGCAGTACAAAGTAACGACGAAAATAATCAGTGGTGCACAAACCATGTGTGGGCGACATCAACGACATATCACCACCGATACAGCTGGTGGTCAAGGAACAAGATTCGGTAAGAAAACCCCAAAAAATACGACGGTAATTTACTACGATCTCCCACCACAAAGCCCTAATAACCCCCTCGTCGTCTCTGGTACAACCATAACACCGACGACGACGGTGACGTTGATCGGAGACTGAGCCGTGGATAACCGCCGCCTGCCCCGCCTCAACCACAGATGGGAGGCGAAACGGCAACAGGGCCACCACCACAACAACCGACGCTGCGGCGATCCAACGCCACAACAACTGCTGTCGGCGCCTTCGCGAGAGTGACCGTTGGTACGGCCGATTACCACCACAAAACCCTAAAAACCCACTCGTTGCCTTTGCTACGGCCGACAACATAGCCACCGTCACAACAACCGTATCACGGACTAAAATCTAATCGGTACCAACACCCACAACCTCTCAGTGTAGGCAGTAGACGGTGGCGGTGCAGGTGGAAGCAATGGTGACGGTCGCATAGACGCCACCAAAGGAGGCCAATGGACCACTGGCGGCGTCGAAATGGTCAGATCTAAGCCGATCCCAACGTGCACCACCGTCCCTGAAGGCGGCGATACATGGGTCCATCGGAGCATCCATCGACGCACGAAACCACCAACCACCCCCCGACATGAACGACGACGACCACCACCACAACCAGAAAACCCACCACCGCGACCACCAACAAACCCCACCACGACGAACACCACAACCAGAAAACCCACCACCAGCACCATCTAACATCTGAGGGTGTTTAAAGGCGTCGCACGACACCCCACCGCTATAAATGAGTGAATCGAGCCAGATAAGGGTTAAAAGGAAATAACACACAACCCGAGGCTGTCAAACACCCAAAATACAGGGGTGTATAATGGGAAGTTTAAAAAATCATGTGAGGAATCTTGAAAATCTCAAAAGAAACTGCTCATCGCTTTGGTCTTTTCATTATAGGGTAATAAAGATTTTAATATTTGCTAAGTTAAATGGAATATGAACCTGTATCTATTTTATTCATTTTCGTTCTAGACGTTTACATATACACACACACTTAAATAAAAGCATATACATAATAAAATATATAAATAATATGAGTACCGAAAAAAAAATTGTTCTTGGTATTATGGATGTTATGCGAATCGAATTTGGTTTATTTAAATCAGGTTATTCTAATATTAGATTTTGAAATGTAGATTCAAATTCGAATAAAATTTGACTTATTCGATCCGAATTCAAATATATTCAAATAGAAAAACAATTTTTTTTTCTAAAATGACAATTTACTTTTATTTTTTCTAGAATTTTAACAATTTAATTCATGTTTTATTATAATATAATCATAAATAGTATTTAACATAACCAAAAACAATATCAGAATATTCAAAAATAAGCAAATTCAAAATAATCAGGTAGCTTTGGGCTAACTAGATTATGCAATGAACAGTAAAACACTAGCCCTATCTAGTAACCAACAGGCCACATTGCGTATTAGACTGGGCTCAAGGCTAAGGCCAATAATACACCATGAAGTAATGAACATAAAAAGTTAAAAGAGATATTGTTAGTTTGTCACATTTGACTTATTATTTGTTAACATAATTAGCAACCTTGGAGACAAATTATTGCTTTTTAGGCATATTAATAGTTATGGAATGTTGTTACTCAGAATTATTAAATCGCTCATATATATGTCCTTATATAATTTGGTTTAATATCTTTGCTCGCTCAAGAATGTAACAGGATCATGTTAATTGCAAATGAGCCCGGTTGAAAGTATAAAACCAGATTCTATATTGTCAAAAATAGCTTGATTTATTATATAAAATAGGATTCTATTGGTTTCTCCATTAAAAATCTTGTAATAATAATTGAACTCTTCACACAATAGCATAGTTAGGTCTCACGTAACAGGTTAGATACGACACGATAATACATAAACATGGTAAATTCTGACACGAACACAATACGATAACTAATCATGTCGTGTTTTCGAAACAAGAACACAAACTTATTTAGAAACATGTTACACGATAATACCTTTTAAGAAACATAATAAAGTTATATGTTCCTAATCGATCATATATACTATGTTTATGGCGTAGATTAATCCGCGTTGAAATTAGATTACATTACAGAATTATATGTTCCTAATGGATCATATATACTATGTTTATATTCATTTGAGTATCAATGGATATTGTTATGTTAATTGTTATATATACTATGTTTATATATGAGTCTTTTATAATGGACCGTGTTTTATTCTCTCTAGTTCCTTACTACTTACTAGTGGGTTTTAAAAAATAATATTAATTGGAAGTCTAACTTTCACTATGCAAATTTATAATTACATACACAATGTATTATGATACAAGTAGACTAGACTATAGAAACATGTTATATATCATATATTATGTACATTAACTAAGGCAATCTAACTCTATTTGAATAACGTTGGTATTCCTATGATCTTGATGAATGAGATGTGCCACATTGCCCCTTTAACGTTTAGGAACCCAACATCCATGAAGTCCGTACGGAAGCCCGTAAGGGAACTTTGCTCTTGCAATTTCTTCAAATGTTGACGCGTCTAATATTAATGCGTAACCTTCACCGTTCTTGTCACTTACCATCGATATCACGACCCCTGTGTATATAAGCATTAGTAAGAACATTAAACGGTTATTTTACTATGTTTTAAGTTTATTCGAAACAAAAACTCAATCACTCACCATCATCCTCTTTCGTTGCACCAGGGCGTGCAACAAAAAATGGTTCAGATGGAATTGAACCTTCATCGTACCAGTTCTTTGCTTTTTTATCTTCGAAGTCTATCTGTAAAACATGTAAAAAACGTTAAACCATTGAATTCTTTCAATTCTAGTTCGAGTTTTAAGAATGTATAACAAGCAAAGTTTGACGAGCAAATATACCTTAGTGATGGTGTTGGGGAAGTTACAAGGCCGTCGAGCACCACATGCGTAAGCATATCTGTATTTCTTACCTAAATAAGCCCGATTGATGCTGCACATATCCATCCCCCGTCCATGTTCATCGGGGTTTAGAGCATCGACGAGTTCTCCATGTGTACTTCCATCAAGCGGTATTTTAAACCGCCCTACTCTGTAACAATACATGATATTATAACATTGCACTAGCTACTAGAAAACTAAATACCAACAAATCAACGAAGAATCCACCAAAACTGAAACAAAATTAACAAATATAACCTTTTCTTTAGCTAAAGTTTCTCTGATTTGTAGTGTTGCATTTTATTAAAATAAGTGATTAAGGATAATTGGGTCACAATTGACTACTCTTTACCTAGCATCGGGTAGAACGTCCTCACCGGACCATGACCGGAGATTATGAAGCCTTAGCTTATCAAGGATTGCAGGATTGGCATTATGTTCACAACAATCGACTATAACTCCGGTTACCCTCCCGTCTTCATCTTCATCTTCATACGCGTTTATGTAGTGAAATGTCACAAATAGAGGAACTTCCACACTTGCCACCTTCAAAGTTTCATGAAAAATAATAGTTAGTTTAACTATTTTACACAACTTTAACACTACTAAATTTATTACAATAATAGAATAATGAGTATCATCGACGTCATATATGTTGTTGTTTAATGAAACTTACCAATTTACCACTAGCTTTGCACATAACATGCATAAACCCTTTGGACTCAGGATGCCACTCAAACTTGTAAAGTGGTGTGGGTTCAGCCCGTAACAAGTTTTGTGCACAATATCTTAACGGCATCTCGGGCACAATCACATAATGTTCCGTCACGGGGAACGAGTGGACCCACCCTGCTGACGGGCCACCACGACAATTAACCCGACCAATCACCTTCCTTTCGTTTGAGCCGGGCTCCATCTTCACCACTAGATAACCAGGGTTTATCAGATCCGGCAACAATGTTAAAAATTCTGATTCCGTCACTATAGGGTGTGCTGAGTGCACCAAGGTACCCAAAGAATCAGTATATTCAAACTTTCCTAATGTATCTAAATTATTAGGGTCGATGACAATCGACCCTTTTATTGTCTCAGTGAGGCAAACCACTCGGCCATCACCTAACTGAACAACGCCAGTATTTGCGTTATCAGTTAGGGATGCACCAGAGAATAAATTGGCCAAGTCTCCTATGTATGCTAGGAAGTTGTCATGTTTTGGGACTTCGGAAAATTCACGGTAGCAAAGCTTATTGTTTTTTCTTGCGGCCTTGTATGCGTCGGACTCGATTTGCCGGTGACCCATGACGAGGCGGCCGTTCTCGAAGTACAGGCGGACGATGGTGGCGTAACCGTCGAAGAGGTGGCGGAAGTTGTGGTCTCCGATGTGCCATAGTCCTGGTCCGTTACGCAAGTAGGTCCCGTTCTGCATGGTTGCAAATCAAAAGGTTGACATAATATTAATAATGTTATGTTTCGGAAAACATATATCATAAGTTAAGGGAATTTAGAAGATAATAAGTTTAATATTTTAATAACATAGCGAAAGCTGCAAACACAAAAAGACATGAATTATTGGTGGCAACAATTATGTCTGTAATATAATATGTCATCTCATAGAAAAGGAATCTTTATAATTTTTTAGTAAATACAAGACTATTCGTAACGGGCTTATGTGTCTATGTGGTGATGATTTTATTAAAATCTTAGCAGTATGCTCATGCATAAATGCATAATTATTTGTGTGATTGTCGTTATTACTAAAAATCTACACATTTCATTTAGTATAATCGATAGATGGAGTGATATAGTAGTATTACTAGAATAATATTATGAGTGACAAAGTGGTGCACTACAATTGCTATCAAAAGATTTGCACTAGCATATTGAATAATAATCAATACATCATGATTCAAGTTTTGACACATAACTAACACACACAAATGCAAACACAAATTCATACCAGCCACTTAGGGACCTCTCCTTCGACAACAAGCTCTCCTTCCCATCGATCTTGTCGGACGCTAGTCCATGCCGCCAGCTTTCGCTCTTCTACCACCTCCTTCCATGGTGGTGGTTGTTGAACAACTAGCGGCAAGTCAATTGCAACACTCGTGACACCTAAAGCTCTCCTCTTACTATTCTTCGGGAAAATAGCTTTGCCAAAGGTACTACAACCACTATCGCGGTCTGCAACCGCGATGCATGACTGCGAACCATAGTTTCCGATGGCTGAATATGAAAGGGAGAAAGCCATAGAAAGAAAGTGGTTTGCTAGCTATGGTAGTACTAAGGTTGTAAAATATGTTGGTATATAAACGTATAGAGTTTGAGAGGTATATATAGGAGTTTGTGATCCACTATGTGTATAGGCTCTTGTTTTATTGTTAGAAAACACTAAGAAGTATAAAAATATTGTGAATATAGTAACAAGAATAAAGTTGACAATTGCAAATATAAAACAAGATTATATTGATATATATATATACACATTACATAGAAATTTGTGTGTTCGTCGTGCATGGTGGATTCTTACAATATGCATATGTAAACGTATCCTAGATTTGTATTCTCCGGGATTTATTAAAATGTTTTCATAACAAAAATATAATCATTTGTAAGCATGCATTCATTAGGGTTTATACTTTACATTTAAAATATATATAATTTTGTTTAGCTAATAATCACTTCTATTTATCTTAGTTTCATAAGGGCCGGATTGAAGTTTGAATTTTATTTTTCTCAAATATAATACTAATGCTTCCGCATATGATCAGATTCATATATTTTTCTTGTAAAAAATCTATACTTATTAATAAAATAATATTTTTAGTATCACTTGTCACTTGTCATTTTCATTCTTGTAAAAAATCTATACTTATTAATAAAATAATAGCATTGCATGTTTGGTCCCTGCATCGATTCATGCATCGATTCAAGCTCTATGTTGTATTATCTCGAGTTACAAGTAGTCATGAATTAAAATTATTAGTATTAGACAATGATGGTAAAATTACAAATAGAACATCAAATTTTATATACAAAGAAGTTTTGGATGTTTATGGATGTTCTCATGTTCAATATAATTTGTTTATTAACTAAAGTTCTTAAATAAGTTTCCTTTCATTTCATGTTAATTATACACTATTTAGACTTATAAACATTGATAACGAAAAGCTACTAATATTAGATATAGATGATTTTAAAAAATTAAACATAAAAATCGATATACAAAGTATTAACAATAAAAGTATGACTTACAAATATTTTTAATCAAAATCAATTTTTATTGATTGAACCCGTGTATTATATAGGTTTTTAATCTAGTTAGATAATATACGTATAGTTAAATATATAAAACTGAATGCAGAACAATAATATATTAATGGTAATGACAGTCACTAATAAATTGATAGATGCTAAAACAAAATATATATCAACAATTCACTGTTTTGGAATTATGGTAAACATCAACTACATTTCTTAAATTAATAAAAAGCATATGCCAAAGACAAAACCCAATTTCAGAATATTATAAGTTTCTAATATTGTTTTGAGTAACAAACTTTTATTATAATAGAATATGCAAACAAATGAATAGAAAAAGGACGTACGTACACCTAGGCATGATGCAATAAGCGAATAAGCAATAAGAAAACACCAATAATAAAAAATAACATATACAGGAGAATTGCAAACATAAGAGCAACTAGATCGAGATGCATGGCCAATATATAATTTGATGGTGATTCTCAAAGTTACAAAACGCCATGAGGGCCGATTGTAGTTTGGTTTTGAACTTGATTGAAAGATCCAAATAGGTTATCTTGAGCATCTTTTGGTTTCGACGATACCAAGAATCTATATATGAATTGTCAGGGTATTGAAAAAAAGGTAAACAACAAAGAGGTTATATTATTATATAGAGTAAATTGTCATTTTCGTCCCTGATTTTTTGTTAAATTTGTTATTTAAATCTAAAAACTTTTTTTTATCATTTCAGTCATTGTAGTTTACCAAAATGTTGTCATTTGCATCCACTCAACTAACTCCGTTAAGTTCTCAGTTAAATATGATGGTTATTTAGTCTTTTTCAACGATGTAATTATCCAATTTTAATAAAATAATCAATTAATATTTAATTAAAATAGAAAAAACATATGAAGAGACTAGTGAGACCAGACGTATCGATTTAAAAGCTTCGATTAACTCTGAAATATGTTGTTCAATTGAGGTCTACTGTGACATTTCAATTGATATTTAATGTTTTGTTCAAAAGTGTACCGTTGTTCGATTGATATCTATTGTTGTCACATTTTGTTTGATTGAGGTCTATTGTTGTCACGTAACAT
>BJCO01372390.1:0-13673 GCA_018326465.1 Flaveria floridana | reverse complement strand
AATATTATTTATAAAAATTTGTTTATTTAGAAATAACATTAATAAAAAATATTTTTCTTAATTTATAAAAAAATATTTTAATCTAAAAAATATTAAATAATATTATTAGTAATTAAGGTTATTATTTAATATGAGAGAGAGGCGGGAAAATTTTGATGAGGAGAATTGTGGTGATGACACATGTCATACCAAGTTACTTTTTTATTATAATAGATAGATGTCCAAGCATAAAACAGTTAACAGTAACTTACACCTAGGTATACACATGGTTAATGCGTATACTATTTTTTATAAGTAGGTCGTACATTATTAGTAACATTTTTTGAAAGTTAATTGTACAATTAATCTTGATTTTATTAAGTAACATTGTTAAACATATTTTTTTACTTTACATTCTAATCATATAAAGAAAATTAGTTCAATATAGCATCTCGACAGTTTGGCCGAGTGGTCTAAGGCGCCAGATTTAGGCTCTGGTCCGAAAGGGCGTGGGTTCAAATCCCACAGCTGTCAATTACATTTTTCTTATTATTCTTTTTTTTTTTAATTAAATTAAAATATTCCTTTTTTATCCTTTTTTTATAAAATATAAAAATCCCATAAGACAACCGACTCAAAACAACAAACGCGTCATATATCATACCGGAGCAATCATTCTCGCCGGTCTCCGCCGTATCGCCACCGTCCTCCGCCGCACACACCCCCTTATTCTTCTTCTTCTTCTCCGATCACCACCACAAATACCCACCATCATCAATCTCCATATCCCCAAACCACCACTCAAAAAACGCTAATTTCACAAACCTTCAATTTCCCCCAATTTCACAAAACTTCGAAACCCTAAACAATCATGCTGCTATCTCCAGGCCACTCACCACGACGCCTCTCGTCTCCATCGCCATCGGTGACAGAAACACCGGTGCATCAAACCCCTGGTTCATCATCCTCCAATTCGTTGATCACAACCACCCCCAAAAACCCTAGAAAACGCAATTCATCCACTGTTCTTGATGAGGACACGTATGTCGCTGCTATTGAGAAGATTATTCAACGGGACTTCTTCCCTGATATCCCTAAGCTCAAAGATCGACTCGATTGGTTAGAAGCCACTCGCTCCGGTGACCCGATGTTGATCCGTGATGTGCAGTTGAAGATCATTGAACGGAGATCGGGGAAAGGTGTTGCTGATACTGATGGTAAGATTCGTACCCCTGGTTCTACGTTTTTTAGAAATACGACGCCTTTGGAGGTGGATAGAACTCCTGGTGGTGATAGATTTGTGAAAGAGGAGGTGATTGATGCGGTTAAGGGATCGAGTGATAACGATGGGGCTGTTGATACGGATTCGATGTCGCTTGATGAGTTCTTTAGGAGGTATACTAGTGAGGATAATGAGAGTTTTTCGAAACTGATTGAGAAGGTTAATAAGAACAAGAGGTTGAGGTATGAGTTCTTGTTGGAAGGTGAGAATCGTGATAAGGGGTTGTTAGAAGACGCGAAAAGGGATAGGATTACGGATGGTTATGGGACGTCTGATCAGCCGTTGGCTACGTTGGATGGGTGGAAGTATACGGCTAAGAATTTGTTGATGTATCATCCTGCTGATAGAGGTGAAGCACCATTAACGCCTGAAGAGCGTGCCAATCGGTTGAAAGGGATGACAAAGGAGATTAGCAAGACGAACACGCGTTTTCATGGGAAAATGGCGGATTCTGTCCCGAAAGAAGATGATGAGGTGGCTGTTCTTTATAATCCAGTTGCTGGTAGTACACCTGTTCCATGGTCAATGTCGGGTAGAGATGGAGATAAGATGAAGAAGTATGATTTAGAGGATTTGAGGAAAACCCCGAATCTGTTTTATGTTGAATCTAATAAGAAAGCGGATAACGGGTACAGCTTTGTTAAGACTCCATCCCCTGCACCGGGTGTAGACGAATCACCGTTCATTACATGGGGAGAGATTGAAGGGACCCCATTGAGATTGGAACCCGAAGACACACCAGTTGACATTGGTGGAAGTGGAAATGGCCCTCAGTTCAATATCCCTCTTCCGCCTTCAAGAGATGTAAAGGCTCATTCTTTATCCCGGGAGGCTGCGAGGAAGATTAGGGATCGTTCTAGGATGTTCCAAAAGCCGCCACTGCCGTCTGGTGGTGCTAGTCCAGGTGGGCGGACGCTTTCCCCTGCTGCACAGAAGTTTGTCAGGAATGCATTTGCAAAGTCTTCTCGTTCTGCTAGTGTGGATGAATCACTGCGGGCTAGTTATCGTGGGTCGAGTCCTGGGTTGTCTACACCAAAATCTGGAAGAAGTGCATCAAGGTTGGGGAGAGATGGTAGCTTGAGTTCAAGATCACCTTCTGTTAGAGAGGGCTCTAATCCTCCTTGGTAACAAGTATGCTATTCACTTTATATTTGTATTGTTGAAGCTTACAACTTTTTAGTCTCCTATGGTCTTCTTGACTTTATTCTGACCATATATGGGTTGTCTATCATGGTTTTGTAAGCTGCATTTGTGTTTGAATATGTTTTTCCTCAATCCTCATCGTGACTTTCTTGATCTGTTTCTGCTAGTCTCATTGCCCGAATTTATGTTTATGCTAGGTTGCTTGTCATTTTGCTATAAAAGCAATTATTTGATTGAAGGTCGGAACCAGTTCGAAGTGAAGAACTGTGAGAACCACATGAAACACTTAAATCTATTGCTTTAAGATATGATACGTAAGATGTTATGTATTAAATGTAATGCATAAGATAGCTTTTTAACCTCCTCGCTTTCTACCACCAAATGTGATCATCTACTATGTAATATGTACAAGTGCTTTTGTGGTTACCAATGTTCTTTAATTAAAATAGCTTGTGTATTGAAAGCCTCACTTGATTAATGGTTTCCGGTAATCAATGGATGCTGTTTTGGTATATATGCTGAACATATGATTATTTAGGAGCTAAGTAATTAGTTTTGACATCATTTAGGGTTATTTTTACATCTAAGTTTATTAATTAACAAAATTTCCCAATTATGGGTTCCTCCTGAGGGGGTTGAGGGTGCAGTCCCGTCTAGGAAATGGTTGAGTGGACGCGATTAAGATAACGTCTATCCTCTTAAGCAGGGTCGTACATTTGCTGTTATAAAAAAATGCAACTATCACAATTTCAAAGCACTATAAACACATTCAGACATTATCTTTGGCAGCCTGTTTGTTATAGTTGATTAGCTTGTTACTGTATAATCACAACTATTAAAATGGATGGTCAAACACCTGTTTAACCCATTAAGTAGCCAACTGTGTTGAATGTTCATTCATATCCCAACCAATTAACATCTTTACTATCAGCCATTTGAATGGCAGTTGTTGCTTGCAGAGTTGCAGTGTATCCATCATCTCTGCATTTGGTTCTTCTTTGGAGCAAAACTTGCAGCAGAAGCATTTACATGACTTCACATGGGTTCAGTATTGGCGAATCTTTCATGTGCCTTGATTTATTTTAGTTCTCTCAATCTCGCGGTTCATTATGAAAAAGTTTGCTTTATTCATGGTTTAATTGTGTTCATGATTAAGTCTTTTCTTGCTTTTGCTTGAAGAGGATCCTGATACACTTTTTCTTTAGATTATTCTGCTACCTGTAATAAACCACATGCCCATGATCAGATTATTCGGGTCTTTTTTAATGTGATCAAATGTTGGGAGTTGTAGCGGTATTTGATGAGGTGCAATTAAATGTGATGTTCATCTGGTGTCACGTGAGTTTTGCTTTGTTATATTTGTTGGGAATTTTATCATCTTGAGTTTTTGACAGCTTGGTAGTCACGGGTTATACTGTTCACTACACCAAATTGTAAAGATCAACGGCACTGGCAAATTGAATTATGTAATCTTAATCGTGATTAAACATAAAAGTCATCTAATATTATCTATATATTGGAGAGGTCTAACGTTGTAAATGTACCGAGTATGGCTTACCAAAACTTGAAATCAGCTTGTTTGATTTTATAGAGCTCATGGTCGAATTTGATTCGTTTCGAAGTCATTTCGAAAAATTTGGATGCCTAGTGCTTGGCTATCGAGATGTTTTTGAGAATCGAGCTAAGCAAGTTATTTAGATAGTAGGTTTTTAAGTTTTGTGAGTCTGAACCTCTGGTTCGTCAAGCTCGTTTTTCAGCGAGCTCCAATATAATCTTTAGCTTGTATACTTTCAATACAACATTCAACTCAAGCTCGTCTAAACTAAATTTGATTCAAGCTTTTAGTAAGTTGCTCTTGAATAGTTAAGCGAGTGACTTGATTCAACACGTTTAATCCCTTACACCACAAAACAACCCGTCGTCAATTTAATAAAAACTTTCACTCTAACTATAAATGAATTTGTTATTGAGGCGAACTCTCAGCTTATTAATATATATGAACTACATAAAATGCTTTTTATATATGTTTTTGTAATTTATATTTTCGTCATCACACGCAACCAACATATATAATATATAATAAATATATGCCACCCCTGCAATGCAACCATACATACTTGTGCCATGCTCCTACAACCCTCACAAAATCCAGAATCCTGAACAACTTCTAGTTGATTCTGCATTCTTCAAGGTAACTAATTACAATTTCACATGTTTTCTGATCGTATTACAGTTTTGATTTTACTAAAACTACAATTTGCCGAAGCCCTAAAGTTTGATTTGATTTCAACATTTTGCTGAAAACATTCGATTAGGTCTGTAATTTTTGATGTTTGAGTTGAATTTATGCTTAAATCGATTCATGTAAACGATGAAATCGAAGCCGTTTCGAGTAATGATCATGTATGTTGGATGTTCGCGTAAGGTACGAGTTACGTAGTATATAAGAACTGTTAACGAAGCAACGGTAGAGATGATGATCTGTTCACGTGTAGTGCTTTCTAATCTTCGCTTACTTTTGAATCCCTCAAGTTTGATTTGATTTCAACATGTTGCTGCAAAATTGTCGATTATGCATATCCGCTTTCTTAAAATCCATTCATGTAAACACTGGTTGAGTAAACTGATAATTCGAAGCTGTTTTGAGTAACGATTATATATGTTGAATGCTCGCCTAAGGCGCTATATGTAGGAATGGTTACTGAAGCAACGGTAGAGATGATGAACTAACTGTTCACGTGAAGTGCTTGAATATGAGTATTGTAGATAATTTGTCAATTTCTTGTGTTGATACATGATACCTGCAATTAAACTTGATCATCATTTATTGCTATCAAATTAGATTGTTTATAGATGATATGAGATGAAATCACACCTGTTTGATCCTTTTAATTAGAGTTCGATAACTATGATTAATCACAAGCTGATATCTAGTGCATTTTAGCTTGAAATTTACATCATAATTGCTTACAAGTTTCATTTACAATTTTAGATCTAAGGTAAATATCTGCACAATGCCATCTGCAAATCCTGAGACATCTGATCAAGACAGAGAACCATTTGTCGAGGTTGATCCATCAGGAAGATTTGGGCGGTACAGTGACCTTTTGGGTGCTGGTGCTGTAAAGAAGGTCTACAGGGGATTTGACCAAGAAGAAGGCAGAGATGTAGCCTGGAATCAAGTCAAACTAAGAAATTTCACCGAAGATCCAACCGTCCTCAGAAGACTGTTATCCGAAATCGAGCTGTTACAAAGTCTAGAGAACGAAAACATCATTGTCCTTTACAGTTTCTGGAGGGATATTGAAAACAGTACCTTGAATTTCATTACCGAGGCATGTGCTTCAGGTAATTTGAGGGATTACAGGAAGAGACACAAACGGGTGTCGCTCAGAGCCATGAAGAAGTGGTCAAGACAGATTCTTAGAGGGTTGGAGTATCTTCATACTCATGAACCCTGCATCATTCACAGAGATCTTAACTGCAGTAATATCTTCATCAATGGAAACATTGGAAAGGTAAATATGTTATCTGATTCTATATTCTATAGTTCTTTGCATATATTGATCACTAGTTTCCGCCTTAAACCCCTTGAATGTCGATTGTCTAGCATAAGTTGCATTTTACCTGGTTCCACCAATAAGTAGGGTGTTGGGGGTATCATATGAGTTTTACTTAACGGGTTCTCATGTTTACAAAACACCACCAATTAGTAGGGTGTTGGGGGTATCATATGAGTTTTACTTAACGGGTTCTCATGTTTACAAAACACCACCAATTAGTAGGGTGTTGGGGGTATCATATGAGTTTTACTTAACGGGTTCTCATGTTTACAAAACACCACCAATTAGTAGGGTGTTGGGGGTATCATATGAGTTTTACTTAACGGGTTCTCATGTTTACAAAACACCACCAATTAGTAGGGTGTTGGGGGTATCATATGAGTTTTACTTAACGGGTTCTCATGTTTACAAAACACCACCAATTAGTAGGGTGTTGGGGGTATCATATGAGTTTTACTTAACGGGTTCTCATGTTTACAAAACACCACCAATTAGTAGGGTGTTGGGGGTATCATATGAGTTTTACTTAACGGGTTCTCATGTTTACAAAACACCACCAATTAGTAGGGTGTTGGGGGTATCATATGAGTTTTACTTAACGGGTTCTCATGTTTACAAAACAATACTAATAATAATGTTCTTGTTGTTTTGTGCCACGGGTCAGGTTAAAATCGGGGACTTGGGTTTAGCAGCGGTGGTAGGAAAGAACCATGCGGCTCACACATTACTAGGAACACCAGAATACATGGCTCCTGAATTGTATGAGGAAGATTACAATGAGCTAGTGGACATTTACTCGTTTGGAATGTGTTTACTTGAAATGGCTACAATGGAAATACCATATAGCGAGTGTGATAGTATTGCCAAAATATATCGGAAGGTTACAAGTGGTGTCATGCCTCAAGCGTTTAATAAAGTAAACGATCTTGAGCTAAAAGCCTTTATTGCACGATGCATCGGTCAACCACGAGCAAGACCTTCTGCATCCGATCTTCTGCAGGACCCGTTTCTTGTCGAGACTAGTAGTGAAGAGAGTGATGATAGTACCTAAACATTTCTATGTGCGTATATATATATTATATCGTCGGGGCATGTTAATTACTCGACTAAATTTAAGTAGAAACCGCCAATAATTACGTAAAAAAATATTTTACATTGTGCTTTAAAGATATTATTATATATGCGGTTACATAACCACATTTAGGTAAATTTATTTAAAAAAATGTATTAAAAATGGTTTTATTGAATGTTTTCTTAGTTATATTCTTTAATTTAAATTTTTATTTTTCTTTTATTGATGTTGTGTTAAGTTATTACACTTTGATGTAAAGTTTTTAAATAGTTGAAGTTGGTTGAAGATAACTAGAAACAAGAACATTGTGTAATGAATATGAATTGTAATGTTATTTACTTTTTTAAACAGAATATAGGGTTTGAAGAAATAAAAAGAATAAAAAATTTAAGTAAAAAAATGGGAAATATGGGGATTGAGTAGTGTGGGAGGAAGCAAAGCAAAGAATAAGGAATAAAAAATGGAGGATTTTAAGAGCCGTGCCGTCCTGGTTGTTAACTTATGCAACAAACCTCACAATGACTTCCTCTTCACTTCATCTATACATTCTTTGACATTCCACTCTTTTAATTATATATATAACTATAAATGTGTATGTATATATGTATGTGTGTCTATGCATATATATATATGTGTGTGTGTGTGTGTGTTTGTGTGTGTTTACACACTTTAAAATCTTTCTATTGAACTTGCATTTCCTAGAATATGAAGGAGGGATGGGCATGGCCTAGATATCGGTTATTGGGCGCAACTGATGTTTCAATTTTTAGGTTTAATTATCGATAGGCTTTAGTTAGAAGGGGTTTGATCCTTTTGATTGTAGGATAAGACGGATCATTAACAAAACCTAGTTCAATTAATTACTTCAATCAAGTTTTTGTTCAACTAAACATGATAATTTACAAATGAGAAGATGGATTGAGATGTGACGGTTTTAAAAATTGTAATAAAGCTTCTTAGGTATATAATATATTATTTATTATTTTAGTTATAAAGTGAACCATAAACAGTTTCTTAATTGATTAAATTATTTCAGTTATGTTTTAGTTATTTGGTTTTTCAGTGCTACCATGCGAAATAAGTACTATTGTATAGCTGACAAATTTATCAATTCGCTAACGGAAACCTTCACACAACATAGGGTTCTTTGTGTTTTTTGTTAATAGTACCCATATAACATAAAGTTGAAATGTTCAAATACTTGATCTTGAATGTAAAAAATAAAAACAAGTTGAAGGGTTTTGTAGGTGAATTGGGACACAAAAATTGTAGAGATTGTCAAAACTCAAAATGGTCACATGTAAGAATGGTAGAAAAGTTTGCACCCTTATTCTACTGTCCAAGGCTTTGATAACATTTTCAAACTTCTCATCATTCAAGAAACCAACTTTGAAACTTTAAAACTTACCATTTCTTTTACTACACTCGTGTGCATCTTACTTTGACCATCACTATGCTTCTACAAACTGCACACATCTATGACCCTCCATTCAACCATCCAATGGCTCAGATTAATCCAAAATCATCTGGTTTTCTGGATTCTAGAACTACTAACAATGTACTATTTTCAATATTATAACTTGAGGAGATCCGGATCAAGCAATTATATCCATGAAAAGACTCAAAAATGATGGTTAAATTCTCAGTTTGTTTGTAAAGTTTGCAGGGTTACAATTGCTTGTTCTTTCCCACCATATGGATGCCTCTGCACCGAAAGATAATATTTCCATGCTTTCAAGTCCTTTTTCTTCTCCAAATGTCAGTGCCCTCCTCAAGATCAAGATCATTTCATGGTAATACGAATCGAAGTAGGCAAAAAGATCACAACTTTTTGAATCTTTTGTTACGTTTATCAAATCTTTCTTTGAATCCAAACATACCCTTTTGACGGTTTTCTTTCTTTTCGCTTGTATTCGTTATAGGAGTCAAGAAACAGGCTTGCCAGCTTCGGTTTGTGTCCGTGTTGGTGGTAGATTTTTCAATCTTCACAAGGTGAGTTTGTTTAAAAACAGCAAAAGTTTGTCTTTAGTACTTGATTACTTTCTAATACATGAGTTATCTCTTGATCATGCTTATAGTATCCTTTATTTTCCAAAAGTGGATACTTTAACCGAGAATTAGCTGATTCGAATGAAGTTGAACTACCACAAGATTTCCCAGGAGGACCCGAGACTTTCGAAATGATCTCACTTTTCATTTACGGATCATCCACTTTAGTCGACCCGTTTAATGTAGCATCTTTAAGATGTGCAGCTGAATTTCTTGAAATGACAGAAGAATACAGCTCAGGGAACTTATGTGAAAGGTTTGACATATACTTAAACCAAGTTGTGTTACAAAGCTGGGAAGACACACTCATTGTCCTCCAAAAATGTCAATCACTTGACCCGTGGGCCGAAGAGCTCTTAATCGTGAGCCGCTGCATTGAATCTTTAGCTTTCATGGCATGCATGGAGATTCTTGATCCAGAAAGAAGAAGAGACCAGCCTGTTGTAACTCTAGAAGCTTTAAGCACTCAAAGATGGAGCTCTAATATGGTTCAAGAAATCTTGATCCAAGATGTTTGGATCAAAGATTTAATAGCTCTCCCATTCGGGTTTTTCAAACGGGTCATCGGGTCGTTAAGGAGACAAGGTATGAAAGAAAAGTATGTTAGTCCAGTGGTTCTATTCTACGCAAATTTGGTACTTTTTGATGAAAATGGCATGAAAGAAGATGTAGATGTTTTACTAAAAGAGGTTCTTGATTTACTTAATACGGGTGAAAAGAGTAGTGGAGTAATTCCAGTTGGATTTTACTTCAGTTTGCTCTCTGAATCACTGAAACTCAAGTTAGATAAAGAGTATACTTTAAAGTTACAAAATCAAATTTCTGGGGTGTTACATATGGCTCATGTTGAAGATTTTCTATTCCCAGAAAGTGAGACAGATGATGTTTATAGTAGCATTGAAATGACAACAATGGAGAACATATTTTCTACTTATGTTGTGTTTAACATGTGCCCAAACAACGGTACCCCTTCGCCTTATAATTCTGTTGTTGCAGAATTATGGGACTCGTATCTCTCCCGTCTAGCCAGTGATGCAAAAATAAGCGCAAAAAGATTCATGGAACTCATTGAAATCGTGCCAGTATCATGTAGGCAGAACCATGATCATCTTTATAAGGCATTAAACAACTTTTTACAGGTAAGTTTCTTTACTTCTTGTATCATAGAAGATTTAAATAGTTTTCAGTATTATGCAAAAATAAACCCTTTGGTCCCTCTAGCAGAGGCCACACGGTTGAATACAACTATCTGGTTTTTTACCCTTATAAAGGTCATTTATCCGGCACAAGTTACATTCTATGTGATGAATTTGGTTAGCAAAGTATTAGTGAGATCCCATGAGTTACAATTTAATCGATATTTTCAAAATATTGTTACATTTTATAGGTGAAATTGTGAAAACAAATATGCTTACCTAAAACAAAACATAAATCAAACCAAATTTGGTTATAACCCGTGTGATCAATCTTAATAAAGTTGAGACTTGATGTTTTGCAGGTTCATACTGAGTTGTCACAAGATGAAAAGAGTATGGTATGCAAATACCTCAACTGTCAAAAACTATCAAATGAAGTTTGTATAGAAGCAGTTCAAAACGAATTAATGCCTTTACGGCTAATAGTACAAGCACTTTTCGTTCAACAATTAAGCACACACAAAGCATTGAAGGAGTGCTCGGAGTCATTCAGATATGCGCATTATGGAGATTTCTCAGGAAGCATCCCAAGCTCAAGATTTGCAAATTCAAGAAGCCAAAATCTTACAGAAAGCCCACATGTTGATGTAGACGACACAAGAAACCAACCACTAAGTTTTTTGCTACAAAAAGATTTAGAACAACCAGAGTTTTGCAAGAAAGAATATGAGTCTACAAGCTTTAGAATTCAAACACTTGAACAACAGTTGATGACACTAAAAAGAACCATTCAATTGCAAAACACATCCAAGAAAAGAGAACAAGTTTCCAAGAAAGTGGAGCCCGTGAGGCCGTATGGGTTAGAAGGAAGATCGATGAGTAAGAAGAGAACGCCCCTTGGTCAAGTGACTAGCTGCATAGGGACTGTGAATTTGGCATCACAAAGGAAATATGCTAGTAGGTTATTGAATGTATTTAGGAGATTTAGTTTGTTCAGTAGAACAAAAGCAAAGAGGAAACCAGGTGTAACCGGTGCACGGCCTAAACCAATGTAAAATGTTTGTTTCATAAGTTTCATATGTATGTGTTATCATGCTGTGTGATATGCAACAAACTGAAGAGGTAACTTTCAACGCATTAGACACTGGTAAACGCTTATGTTTGAATCCAACATCCGCTAATTCAAACTTTAACCGTTGTACGTCAACTGGCTAGCATAAGCTACGGTTTACCTGGTCCTACTAGTTAGCAGATGGTTTCTCATGATTAGAAAAAAAGGACATACTAAGTGGGCAGTAAAGAATCTTTGCTTTTAACAACTGGTTTCAACATATAAAGAATTCAAACACAAAACATGATTCTTAACTTCTTATATATACAGCAGACAAGAGTAACACTACAATTCATCAAACCTTGGAAAATCATAAACTACTTATAATAGTACAAAACTACAGTGACAAGTAAAACCAAAGAACAAACATCAAGTTGTTAACTAATAGTTGATGTAATTAAACAATGGTTTTCTTCACCACATGCCCGTTAACATAATGTTGACGACAAACAGGCATATACATATCTGCCCCACCTATAAGCTCGGTTTCTGTCTCGTTAGTCTTCCTGAAGGTAAAATGGGCCCGTTTGCCACATAACTCACATCTGGCAGTTAATTTAGTTACTGTATCAGCAAGGGGTACTATATCAAGCACTGGACCAAAGTTCCTTCTGCCAAATGAAGGTGATTTAGATAAAGGTAAAACAATGGATATATAATGATGACATAAATACATAATTAAGCTAAACACCTTAAGTAATCACCATCAAGACCAGCAACTATAACAGTCTTTCCATCGTGATCAGCAGCTTTACAACAAAAGTCATAAAGGTCATCAAAGAATTGCGCCTCATCAATCCCGATAACATCCAACTGCCAAACACAAAAGATCAATTTTACATCATTTCAACCCAAATCATAACATTAAAATTCAAAAAAGATTCCTCTTAACCATTGATTTGTATTGCTTCCCACACAAACAACCAAATTATACAATTTTGACAGTTATACTAACACTAATCTTGTAATAATTCAAAAAACCCTTCAATATTTTCAAGACATGTTATTCAAGATATCCATAATATTCAAAAAGATCTTACCTTTTCGTATGCATCTTCTCCAACTTTCTGTTTAAAAGACAACAGATCAGCCAAAGGCCAACAAGGATACTTTTTCCCATCATGGGTCACAACAGAATCAACAGCATATCGGGTATCCTTGTTCGATTTTATCATCGCTACATTCCTACACACCAATCAACAACAAATTATGATCAAACAACATGATGAGTTGTGATGCAGCAATTGAGTGATCAAACAACAATTATTCAATTACCTGCCGTTACCGCCTTCAGATTTGATCCTCCGAAGAAGAGCTGTCGTTTTGCCTGCAAACATCGGACCCACGATGACATGAATTTCACCTGACGGACGAATAGGCTGATCTCGATCGGTGTGATGAACAGTGGGTGTCGGCTTCATTGTTTGGATTTGGGGAAGTGGGGTGTGATGAAACATTTGTTATGTTCGATTGAGTATAAATATTGTGTGAATTTGAAGAATTGATGGAGATTGGAGATGTGAATTTGGGGAATTTGAGTTTGAAAGTTTGGAGGGAAGATGAGTTTGAAATTATTTTGGTAGGATATATATACATAGGTAGAGGTTCAACTAAGAATAATTAGTTGCCTAAGTTGCCTAAGAAGGAATAAGAGGATTACATGTGGCACTCTTCAAATTAGGGTTAAAGGGGCATTATGGTCCTAAAACTATCTCATTAATCCCCTTTGTATTTTATCAAAATGCAGCACAAATACACAGATTCAGCAAGAGCAAATCTCCACAAATCCCCTTCATACCCCTTCTTCTCAAACCACCCATCAAACGCCCCTTCTAAAAAGGTCGAAGAAGGAAGATTACGCACATCTGTTGTCTGGATGAAGATCGTTCGAAGAGATTTCGTCCCCGATGGCCCCGGCAGCGTGAAGGTAATCGAATCTCTTTTCTCCCGTCGTCATGTAAACATACTCCTTTCGCTTCGCTTATTGATTCTCACTGCCCCTTTCTCAACCAGATGATTCCCGACGAATCAGACGATTTGTGGCTCGCTTATAATTCGATTCAATCATCCTACTTCGTCCTTCATGATTCATGAACCTCCTAATCTGTTGCTTCTCATCTTTTCCAGTAATCACCATTTACATTGTATAATGGCGGTGTATACTGATCGACGACTCAATCGTCCTACTTCTTCCTTCATGAATCGCCAGGTCTCTTGCTTCTCCTCTTCTCCGGCACACATTCCGAGTGACCTAATCTGTTGGTCTCGGATGCAGAACATCATAGACGTACGGTTAGTATAAATGTATAATCTCGTTCCAATATTGAATATATGGAAT
>BJCO01372389.1:0-19249 GCA_018326465.1 Flaveria floridana | reverse complement strand
CGCCTCCACCACCACCCGCCTCCACCACCGTCCGCCTCCAACACCGCCATCCTCCATCACCGCCCGCCTCCACCACCGCCCGCCTCCACCACCGACCGCCACCACCACCGTCCGCCACCGCCACCGTCCACGTGGAAGCCACCGCCACCGTCCACGTGGAATAAAATGTATTTTATGGTTTTACAAGCTACTAAAATTTGGAATAAATTATTTAAATAAAATATATTTTTATGGTTTTATGAATATTATTACAGTGTTGTATGACTTTTATTTAAATGTTAATGTTGAAGTATTTTTTAAAGTTTAAAAAATTGATTTGTTTTAATTATAGAATATTTTAGCAGTCGGCATATGTTAAAAAACAAACAGTATTGTTCTTGCAGATTGCAGACGTTTGATCCACCTCTTCTCCTACAGATGTATGCAGATGTGGTTCGCAGACTGCAGGCAATTTGCTGCAGAAAAAACAAACAACACCTAAGTCATAAACTAAATCAAATCGTCCTATCTAAAAAGCTAGAAGATTTAAGTTTTAATAAATATTTTCTACATGCATCTTTAAAAAACCCAAATAAGATTTTAATAATTAAACTTGTAACCTATTGGCCAAATAAATTAATCCCTACGTCTTTTGACAAACTTTAATTTTAGTTGTCAAAAAGTAATATCACCTGCATACTAATATAGATATATATTTGATTTCTATTTGACTTCATTTACAATAAATATTGTACGTATCCTCATTTTGCTCAAACTCATCCTTATGAAAGAGATCGACTACGCATTAAGTATGAAATTATTTTAGTAACATAAGTAAAAGTTATAAGCATCTTAATGAATAATAGATAGAAGGTTTCTACATTTATGTCTGTATTAATTTGTGATTTGTAACTTTAATGTTTTATTGTTTCCTTCAAGTATGAAATTATTTTGGTAAAGAAGTAAAAGTTATGAGCATCTTAATGA
Source organism: Flaveria floridana (assembly GCA_018326465.1). Lineage (NCBI taxonomy): Eukaryota > Viridiplantae > Streptophyta > Magnoliopsida > Asterales > Asteraceae > Flaveria > Flaveria floridana. The sequence continues at coordinate 18,283 of BJCO01372389.1, read as the reverse complement.
ATAATACATAGAAGGTTTCTACATTTATGTCTTTATTAATTTGTGACCTTGAGGTCATGGGTTCTAGCCGTGGAAACAGCCTTTTGCACAAAATTGTGCAAGGAAAGGTTGCGTACATCAGATCGCTTCGCGATCCGGCCCCTCCCCGGACCCTGCGCAAAGCGGGAGCTTCATGCACCGGGTACGACCTTTTTTTAGTTTGTGATTTGCAACTTTAATGTTTTATTGTTTCCTTGAAGTTAAGTTAAGGCTATGTGTTGTGGCTTCTCCAGGTAGAGAACAAGTTGATTTGGGACACTAGGAACAAGTTGATTTTTGAAAGGAAACAGTTGTCTTTGAGTAGAGTCATTGGAGAGATTAAGGCAAAGAGCTTCTTTTGGGTCAAATGTAGAGCAAAGATGGATGTACTTACTTGGAGTCAATGGGAGTGTTTTGAGTTGGTTAACGAGGTGTTATAGCATATGTGTTATTGATAGTATTATCTTTGTTTGGTGTTGTTTTGGTGTATTATGGTGTAATTGTTGCTAGCAGCTTGCTAGTTTAAATTAATATATATTGATTTGTTGACCGTTCAAAAAAAAAGGCTATGTGTTGTGACATAGAGCCAATGATTAAATTATTCTGTAAAATTATGACATAGGTGTTGACTGGACACAGACTTAACACTGTATATAATCTTTTATTAAATAGCATGACCCTACTGTGGATCAGGTGAGCAGGAGCTCTAACAAATTACGTAATTTTTATAAATTTTTAAATGTAAAACAATAATAATATAAAATTAAACATTATAATCAAATAGAATTATTAAAAACATTAATAAAAAATAAAAAACACATAATAAATGAAAACATAATAAATAAAAAAATAATTTAACTAATCTTTCTCTTCCAATTTCCTCAACCTAGCTTTAAAGACTTTCGTCTTTGCCACCTTCTTGATACGTGCCGTTATTTTAGCGATTTTTACGGCAAATTCAGAATCGACACTTTGACTCGACTTTTTCCCCCGGTCCCTTCTCATTGGCCAACTTGGTCTTTGTGTTGGGACGTCTGAATCGGCTAAATTTAGGTCGATGCGGCTTCCACTATCGGAACCGGTTGAAGTCCCGTAAGCGGCGGACGAACTAGTATTCGTCCATGGTTACGCTTCCTCCGCATCCAGCATAACTAATAGTAGGGATGTTCAAAAATATCTGAATATGAGAATCCAATCCGAAAATCCGAATCCGAAATATCCGAATTTTCAGATAACCAAAAATTTTTGGATAGTGATTTTCAAAAGTTTCGGATATCCGATTATCTGAAATCTAAATTTTTTTATTTTTTTAATTTGTAAACATATTTTTACTTTAAATTGATATTTTTGGTGTATATTAGAATTTTTATGATATGAACTGGTTTTTTATATTATTTTTATAATAGCATACGTCTAAATTTGTCAAAAAAAAATAAACAATACAAAATAAATTTCGGATATCCGAATCACTATCCGTATCCAAATTTAGGATATGGATATGGATGGTGATTTCTACTATCCGAATTTTTCAGATATTCGAAATTTTGGATATCCAACTTTGAACACCCCTAACTAATTGGAGCCATTTTAAGCACCCCTTTAATATTCTCTACAAATAATCTTCGTCAAAAGATTTATTGATGTCATACTTTCTAAATAGCTCTTGTTTTCTAATATTCATCGAAAGAGTCTCTTATTTTCGCCCCAAATAATTTGCGACTTTTGATAATCGGCTACAAAAAAATATTGACAAAATGTTAAAATAAATAAAGAGAAACTAAATACCGGCTTGACGATCTTCAGAACTAATCCAAGCACGAGACAAAACTATTTTCTCCTCTTTTGATCATGGAGTATTTTTTCTTTTCCGAGGCCCCGACCCTTTCGGTTGGCTTGAACCTCCCTTACTCTTGTGATAAGAGCGCCTCTTTACTTGAACAGTCGGAGAATCTTCAACTGATTTGTGTTTGACTCGGTTGTGACTCCGGACTGACCTCGTCAGGATAATCAAATGGACTGAATGTAAGGTTTATAAAAGCCCCGTCGTCCTTTAGATCAAAATTTGGTTGAAACAAACTTTCCAATTACCCGACATTTTTTAGTGACAAATTTTTTTAAAAAATTTAGAGATAAAGAAGAGAAAATAGATATGAATGTCGTACTTATTTATAAAAAACGGGGAAATATCTTTAGGATTAAATGTAATATTCTGATTTTTATTTTATTTATTTTCTTAAATGAGTCAAATGGCTCTTTCTCTTTTCCCTAGTTCCCAATGGCTACCCCAACGGCTATGTGCTCCACAACCTCCCTCACGCCCTTATGATCGCGTCCAGTGTTTGCGATCAAGGTGGCCGGCCAGATGGCTCGCGGGTACCAAAACACAAGTCTAATGCTTAAGTTGTATGATCCGAAAATGATTTCAGAGTTCATGTTATATGTAGAAACGACAATCAAGATTAAATGTTGACTAGACAGTAATTGATTATGAACCGAAGGTAATCACAAATTTAAAAATCACATGTTTTTATATTAGGATGAATTAATACATACCCATTTGTCATAAAGATTAATATTTATATGTAACAAATTAATATTTATGCGTAATCAAATGGAACAATAAGAAATGATTTGTATTCGAATCCCAAAAAGACAGTAATTTAAGAACAAAAAATCTTGATTTATAATTTAAAACCAAAAGGTTTATTAATAAAATAAAACATTTTGCTTATAATTTAATTAACTGAATTTCTAAATTATCATGCTATCAACGAATAAGTATTTAGATTTTATAAATTTGCTTTGCTATGGCATTAACAACTTGAAATAACAAATTCAGAATTCGAATAACTATTTTTGAATTACTCAAACTTCGATTAGTTTTCTACTTGAATGACCCAATTTACTTCAAATTAAATCATCCGACTTAGAGTATTCACAGTTCATCCATCATCCTCATTCTTATAATTACAATAAAAATCTCTATTTTTTTCTTTTCAATTAAGTAATATTTTTTATACTTTTGTCATTATCTTTCATCTCTTGTCCACTAACAATCACTTTTAAAAATATTAAAAAATTTATAAGGGTTGTACTGTGATTCCCTAAGTATGAGAAATCATGGTATAAACTCCATAAATTTTCTTTATTCTTTACTTACAGTTACTCACAATCATCTAATATAATATGAGACACCCACTCACGTAAAAATGAAAAACAAACCGTGAATGCCGTTATTAGTAATATGCGAACACACCTATTGTTATGTTGTTGAGAGGGCATTAATTTTCTTGTCAGAAAAAGACAAAATTACCATTACGTATGCAACTGTGCATTATACTACATATTCAAATTGTGAGTACTTGACATTTTTGAATGTAGCATAATTAAATTCTGGTTTTAATGCAATAAATAATTTAATAAATTAATTTAATTCATCAAACGTCACTACCTTGAAAGTTTTGGAGCTTCAGATTGAGCAGAAATATCAAATACGTTAAGATATTGTGAAATTAATAATACTTAATTAATATATATTACAAATTTGCAATGATATTAACAACTTAATCAACCATTATATTTATATTTAAAATTTAATCTCTAGTAAATTTTCTGAAGCACAATCAATATCGTTCACGTCAATGTTCAATTACCATATTACAAATCCTTGAATTATGGTCGCATGGTTTTGAAGAAAATCAGGTTTGATGCTAATACCGTAATACATCTTGAAATTCTTTCACAATCCTTACTAATTCATCGATCTTCTAGTTTCTCATTTACTACATGACCAAGAAATTATATTCCTTTTGATCAAAATGAACATTTTAAAAACTCAACACACAATATTTCTTCTTATAAAGTTTCAAAGGCTTCACAAAGAGAGAATGCATAATTTTTCTAGTTGTATGAGTAGATGAGAATGTCGTCTATAAAGATTATGATTATTAACAGTGCAACATGGACCTGCATATACGATTCATAGGATATCACCATGAATTCGTAATACCAATCTTAGAATGTTGAAGATAAAAAGAGGAAACTTTTTTTTATCGAATCGTTAGATGTCACATGAACGACCCAGTCACAGCAAAACACTATCGTTTATAAATCAGATAATGTTAATATTAAGTTTTAATGTAATTTGTGTGGTTTAAGACAAAAACTACAAAAAGAGAAAAAAAATGTTTCTGAATTTGAAATATAATTTTTTCTGATGGTTAGGATTATTTAAGAAACTCATGAATATTTAATTTAAACTTCAAATAACTTTCATAGCAAGTACTCATTTGTATTTAGTTATTTTCTTATTTTATCCGGCTATTAAACCTAGTTTTCGTCTACATATGATAATCAAGAGTTTGCATAGTTAGCTCTTCAAATGGATAGTTTTCACTTTGTTTTGAGGATCCCAAAATAAAACATGTGAAAAAGAAATGAATGCTTTGTAAAGGAAAGATGCTTAGTCTTTGTTTTTCTTCAAGGCCCTGATCAGATCGTTCTCGATCGCCGCTACAAACAAGATCTTGGTTAATTTTCCTTCCTTTAGTTACCCATAAGGTTCAGTTTGGTAAGTTTGAAAAGTTTAAAGAGCGCACCGCTGAAGTAATTAAAGAGCTCCGACCCTTATTAGTTTTGCAGCTTCTAACTTTCGAGCTGATCATTCTCCTCAGGCTTTTCCATTTTCATTTATGTTATAATGTTCTAGATTCCTCTCTAGTAGCTTCCTCGTCGATTCTTCCCCTCATTCAATGTCTGGGAGATCTCACTTTTCATTGCAACGCAGATATTTTCGATCTTATACATGCTTGCTTTGCATGAGCTACACAAGCTGTATGTACGCTGAAGACTAACCCAATCTTGATGAAGAAAAGTAAAAGCAACTAAAGAAAGGTGACATAGCTTCTTTGCATCCCATAGTGTTGTCGCTTCCAAATAGTTTTTCATGTTTGATAAAAATAATGATAGAAATATAATATTTACTCGTCTTTTGTGAAATTTGAAAGGGAAAATGAATAAATTTGATTCTTGTATGTAACTTAGACATGTGTAAATCATTAAAAGTACACTAACTACACATGTGCAAGTAAACAATTTCGAGTTAAAAACATGATAAAAATTACTTTGATTGGTTTTATATACATAAACATTGATAAAGAGTTCTAATTCTAAAAATATTTATGAGATCTTAAATGATATTAACCCTATAAACACAGACGTGATCATTTTAAAAGTGTTTTCCAATTGTGGGAAGCAGTAAAAAGATTTGTGTGCAATCATGTTTGTGTCATATAGCTTGACTTAAGAGTACCAAGATGTATAGTAAACACGTTTCACTTTTGATGATTAAAAGTTTAAATATGATATTGTTAGGTTTAATTATTTTATTAGGAAACTATTAGTCAGGCTTATATCATTATTAAGAATAAGAATAAATAATATATTATTAGGTATTTAGGTTAAATTATTATATAAAATCCGCGTCACCGTAACATCATTATGTTGTTTCTATAATTCCAACTTGCTCTCCTACATATAAAACAAAACAAAAAAAACATCATAACAAAAAAAATCAGTAAATAATTAAGAACTCCCATTCTCTCTCTCTCTCTCTTCCTATGTCTATATATATATACACTCTTTCGATATTGTCTTTTGTTAAAGCTTATGGTATCCCTTCATCTTCTACTTCACCACCAACATTTTTTCATATCATGCCTAAAGAAGTGAGAGTCTCACTTTTTCTTTTTCACTACTCTGATTATCTTTTACGCATAACGTTCATATATTCTATACGATTATTACGTTTCCCAACATATTACTAGTCCTGTAAAGAATGCATCCTCTATATATGTATAATTCTTTCACATGTAAATGTTAATGTACATATAAAATAACATGGAAGTTGACACTCTTATTTTGTGTTTTAGGTTGGGTGGCCAAGATTGGTAGCAAGTAAGCTACTAAGGAAAACATTAGGATCTAACAACTTTGTTGCTGACATTCCCGGAAACAGTACTTATTCTTTTCTTGATCTTCCGACGTTGCATCTGGAACATGTCTCGAGTCCTAAAATTGTCTCGACCGATCGCCATGATACGCAAAGGTTTAAGTAAGAATATGCCTATAGACAAATATATAACTAAAGAGATATATGCATATTTTAGTTTGATTGAGAATATGTTTCGTTAAATCTTTTTTTTTTTTTGAAGAGTCTTCGTTAGTACATGGAATATTGGTGGTGTTGAACCTACCGAAGATGTAAACATCGATGAGTTGCTAGATACACGCAATACTACATGCGACATTTATGTGCTTGGGTAATCTTTTAGTAACCTTAAGAACAAGTTTATAACTTTTTTACAGTAATTTATAGATTTTCTAGAATAAATACATTACCATCTGCAAATCACAAGATATGAATTTACAGTATATATTCCGCTTGTGAGACATACTACTTAATTAAACATCAGAATGTCCTTTGAACAGAGTCAATTTTTAATTACAATATATACTCTTGGAACTGAGAAAATCTAATTGCATACTACATTAATGTGTTTTAAGGTTTCAAGAAGTGGTTCCTCTAAGAGCTTCCAATGTTCTTGGACCCGATAGGAAGAAAATATCGACGAAATGGAACTCTTTGGTTAGGAATGCTCTAAACAAGAAATCATACATTGATAACAACAATAGTTTGAGCAAGAAGCAACAACGTATGATCCAACCTGTGTTTCGGTGTCTAATTAGCAAACAAATGGTTGGAATAATGATATCGGTTTGGATTCGTAGCGATCTTCATCCATTCTTCCGAAATCCGAGCGTCTCTTGTGTGGGTTGTGGCATCATGGGGTGCCTTGGCAACAAGGTAATTATCGCAATTTAGAATGATCTATTGAATATATAACGCTTAGGATTAATTTATGTATGAGGTTCTAGGTATATTTATATACCTCTTAAGTAACCATATAAAAACCCTATGTAAACAAATGTTTAAAGCATAATCCACCTTTATTTTTATAGTCTAAGAAACTAAATAACGTGACTAGTTTATGATCACTGTTTTGATAAATTCTTCTTGTCAACCAAAATTTTTTAGCTAGCTAGGTTGTATATAAAAAGTTTAATGGTATTGCTAGATATTAGTGGATATATCTTTCTTTTAAACACGAATATTTATAAAAGACTAACAAGAAACTAGTAAAAAAAGACAAATGCAGATAGTTATATTAATATTGGATATATCTTTTTCTAATCAACGTTTTTCATCGAGAGTATTCTTCAGTTTTTGCTCTTTAGATCGATAGAAATCATAGTTTATAATCTTCTGTCTAATAAGTTAGAGATATATATATATATTTTTAGATTTTAAATATGATAGTTATTTCCACTTTAAAAAACTCAATTAGAACCTTGAGAAAGATTCCTTTTGACCTTGCCAACTAGCTAGGTTTGAATCTAGACACAAATTTGGTTAGATTGATTCCACTTTAGATCTTGCTTAAAAAACTCTACACAAATAGTCTTGTAATTATATTATAAATTTTATTTTAGTTTTTAAAAGATTTCTTTTTGTAAACTTTATAAAAATATGCTTACATATCCTAAACTTAATTGCATTTTTTTTCATGGTTATTCGCATGATCACTTTAACCATGCATGTAGGGTTTTCATCTGTTCATAAAGTATAACTGAACGTAAGAATCGAATTCACAACAACTAAATTTAAAATGTTAATTTCTTATGTTTTAGTTAAACAAATCTAATCATGCATGCACAAAAGAAAATCTTATGCACGCCCAACTATATAACTTTAAATACCAATCAGAAGCATAACCATAGTATCTAAATTAATGGTTGTAGCATTGCATATACAACATTACAATCTATCTTTATTATAATATTATCATGTATTTTCTTCTTTGCTTATTATATTATTGATCACAGGGCTCTGTTTCAGTCCGGTTTCAATTTCACGAGACAAGTTTCTGCTTCGTATGTTGTCATCTAGCATCAGGAGGGAGAGAAGGAGATGAGAGAATCAGAAACTCCAACGTCATTGAGATCTTATCACGAACGAGTTTTCCGACCACCATGGGACCTTCACTTGATCTGCCCAAAAAGATTCTAGACCACGAGTAAGTTTTGAATTAAATAGCTGATATGTCTCAAAACACCGTAGATTGTTTGTTTGTTATACATAAACCATCCACTACTTTCCAAGAACTGAAATGGCTACATATTCACAACAATAAGCTATTACCAATCACAAATGCCACACAATTTGTGAAATAAAATCATTTTTCCAAAGAATATACCGTTTGCTTTGACATTTAAAGGAAAGTGATGGTTTCTTTATGGGAAAAAAACAAATATCTCGTTGTAAATGTTAATGATCAGTTCTTTGGTTATACGTAGTCTTTTATTTATTTGACAATTGCCAATCAGATTTAAATTGCTTCTATATCTTAAACCAAGTTGTGGGATTAATTTAATAAAATTGATTTCCCATTAATAAACTAAAAATATGAATGTGACATAAAATCATAAGCGTTGAATAATGAAAATTTAATAAGATACTGCATATTATTGGTCAAAAATTTATAGTAGTATAATTATGAAAGAAACTTTATCAAATAAAATCAGTCCATAAATATTATTAAAATAACCATAATTATTATATGGGATTAAGTTCAAACAAAAAGTATCTTTAAGCCCAGTAAGCATAATGGATGGCTTAACATGTATATATCCTTCTATTATTTTTAAAAGAGATGGAATTTTAGTAATTAAACCTAGTTCACTCTGTCAATTATTTTCAATTAATTATATTATATTTATTCATTATTGTATTTTATGTTTAAATATTTAGAGTAATTATGTTATTGTTTTTTATGTATTAGATATATTTATTTTTATTTTATCATTGTATTTTACATATTAAAAGCACACAATGGTGTTATTTCACCATTATGTTATTCAAAACTCATAACTTTAGAAAAACATAATGATGTTCAGTAAAACGTAATAATATTTTTTTAAAACAGAATGAGCTGAAAATGTATATTTTTATTTTCATATATAATGGTAATATACTCACCACCTTTTTAAGGTGTAATTATTTAAAAAAATAATACGTCATACATAAAGGTGATAAATGTTTAAAAAACGTAAACACTTCAAAAAAGTAATAAAATTGGTTATGATTAAATACTATTTCATTAACATTTATGTTTTTACACTTTGATATCAACAATAGATTATTTCTTAAGTATTTTAGCCAAAATACAATTTCTATAACTCAGCCCTTGTTATATCATCAATTGATATAATTTTGTACGTCGGCCTAAAAATAGTCTTTTATATTTGTAATTTTTACCTTACGCCTCCTGTCTTCTAGAAATTTGTTATTTATAATTTTATATTATCTCATGAAAGTTGCATGTTTATTTTTAAAAATATATTTATGCTGAAAGCATACTATATATGTTAGTTACCTGCCGTCATAGGAAAAAAAGTTAAATATTGATTTTCAGACTTATTCATTATCTTCTTTACTTGTTTATTTTGTTTGTTAATTAACCTTCACATATTTTTTTTTCTTAAATTATAGTCGTATTGTGTTGCTGGGAGACCTAAATTATAGGATTTCCTTGCCAGAGAGGGAGACGAGATTACTAGTATATCGGAAGGATTGGAACACACTACTTGAAAACGACCAGGTAACTTCAAAATAGAAAAAAAAACTTATAACTTACTAACTTAGCTCCAATATATGATCCTATTTTACGTATCTTATTATTCTCTCACATATATATAAGATTGTAGGCCTAACATTATATATAATGTAATATTATATTATATAATACAACCTTATTTTACACGTGAGATCAAATATATAAACTCCTAATAAGCATACTTGTATAAACATTATATAAATTAGTCTGTTTTTAAATATTGAGTCTTACTCAACTTCAAAATCTAGTATATCCCCATAAACTTCAAACCATAATTCTTTAATGTGATTGAACTTGAATAAATGATTTTACTTTTGGCCTTTGATAATCAAAGCTTCGAATGGAACTCATGGATGGTCAAACATTTGAAGATTGGCATGAAGGAACAATCAATTTTGCTCCTACTTACAAGTACCAACTTAATTGTGACGAATACTATGGTAGTGTCCATATTGGCATCAAAGGCAAAAAGAATCGTGCTCCTGCATGGTAATCTTTCCCTACAAGTTAATGCACAAAGTATATTAACATTCTGAGTGTAATTTCAAGAAACTGTTATGCGTATATAGGTGTGATAGGATAATTTGGAGAGGGGAGGGATTGAAGCAACTTCAATACACAAGAAGTGAAACTAGACTATCAGATCACAGGCCTGTGAAAGCTATATTCTCAATTGAAGTTAAAGTTTCACGAATGAGATACCAAAGCTTTTGCTTATCAGAGAGATTTGGAGGACGACCAAATACCAATTCAGATTTCTTTTGTGATGATGAATACTCTAGTCATTCGGGCCGTTTAAGCTTTCATATTAAAAATAAAATGACCCCGTAACAATTATTATTGGTGATTTTTATGGGCGAAATTAGTGATGAAACAAACATATCGAAACAAAGTTCATACTTCTCAGCCCAGAAATGTGAACATCATTTTTATTAGTTTGGATATATGTAATTAAGTGCAAATGTCTACATCGTTTTTTCTTTGATTGGATATATATATATGTAAGTACACGTGTAAGAGAGTAGCACATGTTTTTGTAACATATGACTTTGAGATTTGTTGTTTCTTTCCACCAAATATTAGTACTTTTTTTAGGAAAAGAACCAATAAGAAATCATTTGACTTATAGAAAATGTCATGTCATCTGTTTTTTCTTTTTTTCAAAAAGACTAAAATTTAGTTTTCTTAACTGGCGTGATTATTTCTTATTGGTTCTTTTAAGATATATTTAGATTTGTAAAGGGTAAAAGTGATCTTGCAAAAACAATTTGGGCCTAACATGTCTATTTTTGTGATTTTCCAAACAAATCTCATAGAGTTGAGCCCATAATTATAAGGTCGAAATTTGCTTATTATATGTACATGCATTAGAGGTTGTTTTTTGAGCTCCAATTTGGCTAAATCAATACAATCTGATCTTGTTAACAACTTACTTACAAACAACATTTTCCTTGATCATTGCTTGTTTGAAGCCATAGAGGAGGACTACCACGAAAAACGGATTCTTGTGAATCAAACATAGCTTCTATCCGACCATCAAACATATGGTAAACGCCAACATCTCCTCCACCACCACTCGGTAGATCAAGGTAAGGTTCATAAAGATCATCCGTGAAGTAGATACAATCAGCTTTCACGCCCCCACCAGCATTAGCAGCAAACGATGAATTAAAACCCAAAAACACTGCTTTGTCCCCCAAACTCGTGATCTTCGACCACTTACCATCATTTAAACCGAACACAAAACATTGAAAACTCTTAGTGCTATATGGTCCACAACGAGCGTACTCATGCTCGTGTTTTTTGTAATACTTGCGTTCTCGTGTGATCATTAGCAAACCATCACATCCCCATTCGAGGATATAAGCCGATGGGAGGCATAAACACCCGAATTCCTTTCCGGGGAATGTTGTCAATCGACTCAAAGTTAATGTCCGCATTGAAGGGCGCGATACATCATTGTTTAAAATGTCACACTCGTATATTGTTCCCATGGTGGCCATTACATAGAGGCGTTTTTTAGTGTTATGATATGTGACTACATCAGATAAATTACCTTCCCAACCATTTATACAAGTCCACGAGTCGTCCCCGGGCCCGCATAACCCTAAGGTTTCACCCCATACGATAATAACACGAAACGAGGGTTCCGATAAATTAGGGTTTGACGATGTGAAAACAACCCTCCTCATGAAATGCCGGTAGTACATCCACTCATGTTGATCAAAGTACAACTCATGGAACATATAAAGCCGCGGTAGCTCGATTTGAGCATGCGAAAGGGGATGAACAAGCTTCACGGAGAACTCATCTTCTCCGGTGATCAGCAACCATCCATGGGTCGATACACACGGCTGCCATCTAGCCTCGGGTAGTTTAACTTTACGTGTGATGCCACTCGAAAGAAGAAAGAAGCTTCGACAATCTTGTTCATCATCTTCTTCTGTTTTCGATTCTGCAAGCATTAACATGGGAAATCTTGAAGGAAGAAGATGATGATGTTGAATCAAGTGTTCAGTGCTAGTGGTAACAGAAGACCTCCATGAACTGCAAACACAAAGAAAGTTGATGAAATCTTCATAAAAGTTCAATTTTTTGGCGATTTCGTTAAGAATCTCCGGCAGAAGGCTAGACCAAGTGGTCATTACTGCAGCAATGTTAAAGATGATGAATTTATGAGGTTTAGTCAGATTAAAACTGTGGAAATTAAGCACAAAAACGGTGGAAATTAAGTGGTATTAAGGAAATTAAGGGGCATATAAAGCATGGTTGTTGCTGTACAATGTTTACCTTTGAGCACAAAAATGTTGACAACAGAAAATCATACATTGTATCATCCAAAATGAATAAACAACCAAACAAACAAACAAACCCAGTATGTCCCACTCAAGAGCAGGGTCTGGGAGGGGTAGGTGGTGGCAAGTCTTTCCTCTATCTAGATAGGTAGAGAGACCGCTTCCAAAGAGACTCATGGCTCGATAGCAAAAGCATTAACGCTAACGAATAAACATATAATCCAAAATGAATGTGGTTGGATATTAATGGAGCTCTAAAGAAATCCATCTTTATAAGCAAACAACCTTAGTTAAGTTATAAGATATAAAGTTTATACTGCGTTACGTATTCGGAATTCCGAATAAAGATGAGAGCAACTCCAACGCTAAGGTTCGGGTGTCAACTTAACGAGACCACTTTAACGTTTACGTCCTTTAGGGCATTGTTTGTACGTGTTCATCCGGATTTCTACATACGCAACAACTTTTTACCAATAACATATTTGTTCGTCCAGGTACCGATTATTGAATTCTCGCATTACGACGTGTTTGTTTTATCAACGTTTTGACATAAAGCTTATATTGCTTTATTTACGTTTTTTATAGAAATTTTATTTAAAACAGACACACAACAATACACGTGTTTTTATATAAATTTTATTTAAAACAAATACGCGACAATACACGTGCATCACCGCTTAAGTTTAAACATATATATGTGGCTTCGGTCATGCGTCATTTTTGACCCAATCAATTTCACATCTACGTTCCAAAGTGGAATAAAAATCCAAGAATTACGGTCATTAGTAGGCCATTAAGTATTCAAAGTGCTAGTAATGCTTTTTTGGAAAACTATTTGCAATCATAATAACAATTACGCACCTAACCTTTTTCATAAAATATCTGCTAAATAGTCCCACAATAACACAATATTTTTTATCCTTTGTAACCCTTCAAATAAACAAATTAGGTGATTGATCCATAAAATCCACCCATATGACAAGATTAACAAACAATTAGGTGAAACCCATGTATCATCAAGAAAACACATCTACTTACGCTTAAGTAGTTATGTTTACATAAGAACATAACGATCAAAACAATATACCTCCGGCATCAAAATAACAAGATCATTTTGTATCCGCTATACGAGCAGAAAGTGGATTCCTAGACTTCATCGCCTCCATTTGACGAATAGCTCGCGCTGGATTTAAGCTTTTTGGACACGTTGCGGTACAGTTCTTTATTGTTCTACATCGGTACAATCGTTTGTCATTCTCCATAAGCGCCTGCAATCTCTCCTCCGTGTAGTCATCACGACTATCCCAAAAGCAGAAGATCAATATTAAGGTTAGAAGAATAAGTAGATTTAAAAGTAGGATTAGATGTCTCTAGTGGTCGTACATACTACCTATCAGAGATCCAACGATACGCATGTAGTAACGTCGCGGGTCCATCAAACTCCTCGGGATTCCACCAATACGACGGACAAGAAGTACTACAACAAGCACACAATATGCACTCATACAACCCATCAAGTTTCTTTCTTTCTAAAGGTGTTTGCTTGTATTCTTTTCCATCTGGTGGAGGTTTCTTGGTCTTCAACCAAGGTTCAATCGACCTACAAGCATTCGCCACAAACACTTGCATAATTAAACATCATTTACAAGCACTTATAAACAGTAATTAACACGATTAAACTAAAGGGATCGAATCGTACTTGTATTGTTGGTAGAAATTTGTGAGATCGACAACAAGATCTTTGATCACATGCATGTGTGGCAAAGGAGTAATGTATGTAGCTTTTCTGGTGTCTGTATCAATGGGCCTTAAACATGCAACTGTGTTAGTCCCATCAATGTTCATGGAACAAGACCCACATATTCCTTCTCTACATGATCTTCTATAACTCAATGTTGAATCATCTTCTGATTTTATTTTCTGCAGTGCATCCAAAACCTGCAACAAATACAGTAATCGGTGTTTGAATTGCTAATTTATTAGTTCAAACCAATATTATGTTCTTCATAAACAGTGTTGTTTAAAAAGGGGCTCGCTTTTGGCTGTCTCGAAAAAAAGCTAGCTTGAAGTCAACCCGGTTATTGAAAGGTAAGTTCAGCTCATTGGCTCGATCAATTGGCTCGGATAACGTCTTGTTCTAAATCTCAATATAATATGGTTATACCAAAATGTTATTATATATATATTTTTTTAATTTTCTAATTTAATAAAAGAGTAACTTCAGATGACACGTGACAGCATCACAATCCTTCTTATCAAAATGTTTCCACTTCTCTCTCTTATTAAATTATTACTTTAGTTATTAGTAATATTGTTAATACTTTTTTAGATTAAGAATAGTTTTTATAAATTAAGAAAAAGATGTTTTTATTAAAGTTATTTATAAATAAACAAATTTGTATAAACAATATTTTTTTATAAAACATCAAACTTTTTTAAAACTAAGATATATTATAATATTAATGTTTTTAAAAAGTAAATCAATTAAAAAAAATAATTAAATTTAGGAGTTATGACAAAGAAATTTTAAAAAATGATATTTTTATGCGGTTTGTTTTAAAACAAAACGTTTATTTTTTTATGAAAAAAATTAAATACTAAATTTTAAAAAATTGATATCATCGTTTTATTACTTATAGTAAATACGTATATGTAATTTCAGTCTTATTTAATCTTGAAATATCGTTTTATATTCCATAAATTTCATTATATTAATATTTTACTTATTCAATACGTATAATATACGAGGTTACTAAGGACACTCTTAAATATAATCAGTCATCTTCCTGTTCTAATAAAAGCACAAATGGGATGCCATATGTTAGCATCACATACATTTTTATCAAACTTTTCCAGCTTCTCTCTTCTATTAAATAACTACACTAATTACTAATAATATTATTTTTTTATAATATAATTAGGTTTTTAACAAATTAAGAAAGATAGCTTTTTATTGATGTTATTTCTATAGAAATAGTTTTTTATAAAAAAATTCTAAAAAAACTATTTTTACGTAATATTTTAAAATTATTTTTTCTAAAGTAATTTCTTTATAAAACAAAAATAACTAAAATAGGAAGTTACAGTAAGGACATTTTTAAAAATAAAATTTTTTTAAAATGTTATTTCGAAACAAAAAGTTTAATTTATCTTTAAAAAAAAGCAAAATAATTTAAACTTTTCATATTATTGTTTTATTACTTATAGTTATTACTCATACGTAATTTTATTGATATCATGTTTTAATATATCGTTTTATAATTAATTTTTATTCTATTAAATATTTTATTTGTTCAACCCGTGTAATACACAAGCTCCGCCCCCCTAAAATAGTTTTACTTTCGCTCCCGCCCCCCCTAATATTTCGCTCAAGCTCCGCCACTGGGTCCACCAATCGGCCCACATATGACTTTTTATCATTTTTAAATTTATTTGCTACCTACTGAACGACCGAAACACCACGATGGAAGTAGTCCTAATACCTTTTTCTCATTTATTATATCGTTACAATGATGTATGATTACAATTAGTAGAGAAATATATATTAAGATGCTTGAGCGAAAAGTTTAAATTATTTTGGGTTAACACACAACCTATTCAATAATATAATTTGTTCAACCCAATGTTCGGTCGGTGATCTTGGGTTAACACACAACCTATTCATTTAGTTTCAGGTTATAGTGATAGTTGGTTCATGTATTTTTATTTTCATAATTCCAACCATCTTAAAATTTCAAATATTATAAATATTTTAAAAATATTGAAATTTTATAATTTTTTTGTTATATATAAAATACAGTATCGTCATATTTTCATATCATTTCTCATTCTCTACTACTCTTCCTATATATTTTTTAATAGAAAAAACATCAAGCGTAAATTATTTTTATTTAATAAAAATGTTGGTCTGGTTGGGTTGCCGATGGAAGTGAAAGAATGGGTTTAGTGTGTTGGCTAGGTGGAAGAAAGAGAAACTAGTTTTTTTAATAAATAATTATGTTAGGTTGGGTTGTGAATTAGAGCAGTCTAAGATACAAAAGTAACGGAGAATTTAAAAACTGAATTAACAAAATAAGTAAATTATAGATTTTATTGTTTATAAATCCTACACATAACATATACACCACGTATACGTTAAGACTATTATAATTTGTTTTTATATACATCACTCTACGTAAAAAAACAAAAAAAAGTCTCAACGATATTTAAGATCGTTAAGATAGACAAACCAAGTCTGCAAGCTCAGTTACAACTTGGCTTTGTTTAAGCTCCCGCTCAAGTCGAGCGGGAGCCCCACCTTTCCTAACTCGACTTGACTCGACGCGGTTTGTTTATTGTGTGAGTATATATAGTATTTAGTGTGATCAGGACGTACGTACCATGGGGCCACATGTGGTGAGATCAATAAAGTATGATTTTAGTACGGGTTTCAGTGATGGAACATCAGGGTTCCATCTATAGATCTTGAACTCTTTCTTTAGCGCTTTGACGTTATTCTTTAAGGCTTGTTGCGACTCGACCGCTGCTTGAGCATGGTCCTTAGCCACTGGGTGACCATCTAGTACACCGAACCTCTTGTGCTTTGGGTTCACCAGACCACCCACCACCTTCTTGTATCCTTCAGATAACCACCTCTTGCTGCTGCTGTTGAACCCCATCGCACTGCAGTTTTGTTTATTACGTACGTACACTAATTAGTTGCACTGTTAATTAGAGTTTGCTTTTGAGTCATTGGCTAGATGACGGTGCATGCAAAGGTGGGGTGTTTTTGGGTTGACACGTGGAAGCTAATGTGACACGTGTTTAATTCCACGTATCATCCTTTTTCTTCTTTGCGTTTTATCTTATCGAGTTTCACCGTTGCTCCACCACCATCATCACTTTCACTGTAAATCACCACTCTCCACCTATTTTTTCTGTTTTTTCCTAGGGGATCGGAAGACTCAAACGGTCCTGATAATTAGCATTGTAACTATTATTAATTAACTTATTACGAGTTCGTTGACGAATAAAATATTCAAAGTCACAACGTTGATTATTATTATTTTACTCTTGGTTTTATGTTTGTTTACGCATTGTGATACCTACATTTACTTGGTTAGTTACAAAATTCGACCCTAATTAATCACTATAAAGACAGATTTTGGTAATAAACTAGGGAAAAACCTTTTATAATTAAACTTTACATTCAGAACTATCACCATATAGATAGACTTCGGTAATATGGGAGTGTTTCTAATAAAACCTCCACTTAGAAGAAAACTAAAAAAACTATTTTTAAATCATTGATTTAAATTAATTTATTGTTAAAATAAAACAACAACAAATTTTTAAGGGTCCTAATGGGGACACCGCTGGGGTTTTTGGGGTAGGCCGGGTCAAAAGGTCACGGTTAGGGCTTGCGGTCACGTTTTGGTACCTCACCGTGACCGCAAGGGCTTGCGGTCATGGTTTCTGTATCCAACAAAACGACAAATGGCCTGATAAAGTTGAAAACCGGTCATCAAACCGTCACGGTTTGGCCTAACCGTGACCTCTAAGGTACGAGGTCTCAGTTTAAGGTACGAGGTAGACGTGATTTTGACAAAAGGGCCGGGATTCGCGCCACGAACCGTCACGTGGAGGCCAAACCGTGACGGTTTGTGCACCAGATTTTCATCTTAAATACCTTTGATCTTTCAACACTCGACATCTCATCCAACACTCGAAATTTTTTCATTTGAGCTTTCATTCATC